>JAIUZE010001074.1:0-166227 GCA_022085475.1 Heliosperma pusillum | reverse complement strand
AAAAAACCCCCCCCCCCCCCCCCCCCCCCTCCCTTAAACCCAATAAAGAAAGAACTTATCTCTAGTTATGTGGAAGAACCCCGACACTGAACTAGCTGTTGTTGGATACAAAACAATGCATATTGATAGGAGTAAGCCTTACCATTGTGACAATAAATGTGGAGGTCAATCTCACTATACACAATTTACATCTCCGGAGAGTAGTACGCTATTATGATTCGTAACAGACATAAAAAATTTATACCATTGAATTGACACTTATGATAGCTTTCAAAGGCGTAGACCGGATAGAACATTAAGTCCAAGTGTGTGTTATAGGCTGAAAATTTCAGGAGTCAGGGAATGTTCCTCATTTTGTGGCTGAGCTGAATGGATTTTGTCAAGGGCATTGGATGTGTCTATTTTCAGTGGTCTGAGTAATTGCCAAATCTATATCTTGTTGCATTTTGTTGGAGTAGAATTATGGCCTTCACGAGACAGACACTCTGTTGGCTATAATTGAGAACGAGTTGTTTTCGAATTTCTGGGCTAAACCTGGCATATTAAGGCTATTCCAACTGTGTTATTTCATTGCAATTGGGATTTTTTGTAATAGCTTGCAACTGAGAACCCCATGTCATCTAATGCCGTTTTCCTTAAAATAATATTTATTGTTCTTTTATAGAAGATATAAGTGGGGATGCAACCTCTTCTATCAACAATCCATCTATTGGAAAAATTATATAGAAAGTGGAGATCATACATTTTATATATTCTTGATCTTATTCTTAAGCGGTGGAGGAGCCAAAATTGTGGATTGGGGGAGAGAATGTAGTTTTAGGAGTTGCTGAAACCAAATTGTAAAATTGTCGAGGCACCAATAGTAAATATCAAAAAAAGGGTGCTATGATGTATCGAATTCGTAGTCACCGCACATTTTTAACTTGGCGAAAGTTTCCATATCGGCAATCTTTTCATTATATTTTTATGGAAGAAAATATTATGTGTACTGCTGTAGCTTCCTTGCAGCGGCAGCTGCATCTGCCGCTCTAATCAAGTACACGTGATCTTTTAAGGTGTATTCAGAGATGATTGGTTTACTCTTGTGCAGTTCTGTTCTCCATTATGGCCATGCAGCAGCTCCAAATGAACGGGTATATTACTGAGCAACTCATCTATTAAAAATAAAGAAAGATAGCCATGGTCTTAAGTTCTTAAAAATTCGATTCTATCAAGAGCCTGTCAAACTTGGTGGGTGGTTCCTTCAATAACTGTGTTTAGCTGTGTGTAAGCTTTTTACCTAAAAAAATGGGACTACACCTGGCTAGCCCGATGTACCTTTTGTCGTGAAACAAATTTTTTTGTATCATTATTCTTTTGATCATTCTTTTCTCTTTTATTTTGTGTTCTTTTTTCTCCTCAACTTTGTTCACTGTTAACCGTTTCAAGTGAGAATTCATGCTAGCTGACCCAATCATTTGGGACTAAGGCTTAGTTGACTTGTTGCTATATACTCGTTCACTAGGGGGAAGAATGAAACATGCATACTTTCAATCGACAGACTAAAGCTGTCCACATTTTAATTGATGACTACATTTTTAACTCACTATTTTGTTTCTGTTTCTTGGCGTTGTTTATTAATTGTTAGTGTATCTGTCTTGAAAATGGGTTGTAACTATTGTGCCATTTGTCTGCCTGTATGTAGACTTTCAAGGATGGAGATATGGCGTTGTTAGATATGGGAGCCGAGTATCATTTTTATGGTTCCGATATAACTTGTTCATTTCCAGTAAGGAGCTTGCTCTAAATGTTCTCTCATAGTTCTTGTCCGCTTTGTTGGTATGCTTGAGCATTGTATTCTGATTGAAGTTTACATGAGTTGAGAATCCTCATCATTACACTTTTGGAGGCTACAATGCACATTAACAGATGTTTGTTATCTTTTATTTTATATATGGGGTGTGGGGTGTAGGGTGGGGAGTTGAAGTCTGAAGGTACATGATTGTTAGCATGTGGATTGTGAAGAGTCCTTGGCAACGTTGCTTTTTTATGTTCCTAGTTTTTCTGCAAAATTCTGTTATTGTCTTTTGGCATATGTCACACCTCATTGATGAATGTCTATCATCATGGTCGTTTTTTTTTCTCTAATAATTAATGATGTTAAGTCTTTAGATTCTATTTTGTACAACTTATAGCTTATCATGTTTATGTCTGTGATACAATGGACAGCTAGCTTGTTAAGATATTATCAGTTGAGATTTGGGGAGGAAATTCGTAATTTCTGGTTACAACATGGTTGGCTAAAGCGTTACTGTTGTGGTGCTAGTCTCATCGCGTAGTCATTTATGTATTACAATCATCGAAAGAGGCTACTGTCTGACAATTTTACTTTTTTTTTTCAGGTAAATGGAAAATTTACTGATGATCAATGTCTTGTCTACAATGTAAGCATGCTTAAGAATTTGTTACTTTAACTTGGAGATAACGTTTTTTCCCTGGTCAAATCTTGAGTTTCATGTATTTTTCTTTAATCTGGGGCCAAACTAAAGTACAGCTTATATATTTGAAAGATGCACTTGAACCAAAATCCAAACAATTTGATAGATTGGAAGACAAATCAACTTAATATTGATCAAAGTTTAAATCCTTCTCCTTTGCAGGCTGTTCTTGATGCTCATGATTCTGTCATTGCTGCAATGAAACCTGGGGTTAGCTGGATAAATATGCATCTGTAAGACTTGCAGGGTTATATCTTCAGAGTCATCTGGCTTGGTTAACATTTATGAAAAATTGTTGAAATTGAGCTTATTTTGCTAGTTTACTGGTCATGAAGATTCAATTTTGTGTAATGGTATTTTTGTTAAGCAATGTGAATCTATTCAGTGATGCACTGCCTAAATTTACTGCTTTCAAGAAACTTAATTACACCTTCGTGGTTCACTGGTTTGTGTAACATTTTTTCTCAATGCGAACGGGTTCACTGTCATTTCATTTACCTAATTTATTGCATTTTTTATACTTGCTTGCACCTTTCTTGAATAATGAGTATGTTCATGGTTGCAGGCTTGCTGAGAAAGTCATATTGGAGGTGCTAAAGAATGGATCGATTCTCATAGGGTAATTACTTCATTGCACTGTTTCTTATTAATTTCAAGCTATCAGGAAAAATTTTGGCTGTTTCTTTTAGCCAATTATTCTAATTCTGGTTTCTCATTCATGGCACTTGGCTTCTTCCTGTTAGTAATATTGAAGACATGATGACACAACGGTTGGGCGCCATTTTTATGCCCCATGGTCTTGGCCACTTGCTTGGCATTGACACTCATGATCCTGGAGGCTATCTTAAGGTCCTGATTTTTTGCTATCTTATCTAGGATTTTTTTTTTGTAATTCTTGATGCTTCTTCTCGAAGCTTATCATATTATCACGTGATCATTTTTTTAGGGATTGGAGCGATCAAAAGAGCCTGGATTGAAGTCTCTACGTACAGTTCGACAACTAGAAGAGGATATGGTAAGTATATCTTTTTTGGTGTAAATGGAGCCATTACGGCAGTTTCAATGATGGATGTGTTGTAGCAGGACGTCGTAGCAGGACGTCTGCAATAATGTTTATTGAATTTGTTTGCTTGTCACCTAAGCTTGTTGTAAACATATTCCCAGAAAACTGCATAGCCTGCTAATATGTTGATCAAATGTACACCCCTTGAGTTTGAAAGCAATATTTCGAATCTCTTTATCCAGATTCCACTGTAAAATGAAATTCACTTTATCACGTGTTAGGTTGTCGCAGTATGTTTTGTGAATTCTTCTCTCCCTTTTGTGTATCTGATGCCTCTAACTCTCAATATATGTAGTATAGGATATTGCTGTCACTTTTGTGGTCAAACGATGTCAACTTTGACCGATTTTACATTGTATCTCTTTCAGGTTATTACGGTAGAACCTGGATGCTATTTCATCAATGCTTTGTTAATTCCAGCTATGCAAAGTGCAGTCACTGCTAAATTCTTCAATCGTGATGCCATTAGTAGATTCGAGGGCTTTGGTGGAGTACGTATAGAAAGTGATTTGGTACTATTTCTCTCTCTATCTCTCTATATATGTACTCGTAATTGTAGTCACTAGTCGGTCATATATACACTATTTTTTTACGTCACCTTTTTTTTTCGTGAACCCAAATTATTATACGCGATTTTTTCTATGTCATCTTTAAAGCCTCCCAACAATCCACAAAGTCTTCATTGTCAGTTTGTCACTAGATGCTTGCTTCATGGAAGCAGTATTAAAGGTAGTTTGTGGTTTGTTAAAGATGGTTTGTAACGATTCTCGTTAATGAAGTTGATATGATGTTCATGAGTGAGAATCGTGGTAAGGAGATGTAGCGAATAAATAGAGTCGGAAGAGGTCATTATAAATGCGAAGTATGAAGTTATAGGTATACCGTATAATATAAAAAAGGCAGGGGTACAACTTGGAAAACCCAAAAACTCAGGGGTACAACATAGAAGTTCCCTTAAAGAATTGTATAGGAAGTAATGTATTGGGGAGATTAAAAAATTTAAGCACTTTGCTAATTAACAAAGCTCTTCAATTTTTCTTGGCGAACAAAAATTAGAAGACTATTGTAGCATTAGGCGTATGGTGAGATTATTATTGGAAATCATTGTAGACATTGACTTATTTTTATGAAATTTCGGGTTCTGTAGACATGATTGTTCACGTAAAATAAGGCAGCTTACAACCTTACATACCTCTTATTACTACTCTTATTACTCCGGACCGTTGAACTTGTGTCGTATACAAATACAATAGATTGAGCTGAACGAAGGGAGTACTAACTGACTAACTGTATCGCTGGTTTGTTATTCTTCATTGGTCACTCTCGCTAGTCACTACCCCAAAGTATAAGTTTGCTCAGTAGGTCTCCCTTGTGACGGGTCGGACCTTGCGACGGGTTTTTCCTCTAACAAAATGGGTAGAGGGAACATGTGGGGCACCCCCCATGTGCTTCCCCTTTTCCCTTAAATGGGTCATTTGTGAGGGGAAGTGGTACCCGTCGCAAGCTTGTGACGGATACTGCCCGTCACAAACAAGAATTTGTGAAGTTTGCTTCGTTTATCACTTGTTTAAATTCTGAAACTTTATTCTCTTTGTACTTTGTAGGTTGTCACTGCAAATGGTTGCAAGAACATGAGCAATGTTCCGCGAAAAACATGGGAGATTGAAGCAGTCATGGCAGGGGGTAAATGGCCATTACATTAGCGATTTCATCCTTATAATATGACTAAAAACTCGAGCTATGGTTATGATTTGATTATTTTTACAAAGATATAGGAGTATTTCAGTTAGAAATACTGCAGTTTTATTAAATTGTCTGTGATACTGTTGATATTTCCTTGCCAGTTTATTAGTATCATTATATTATATTTCTAAATGACCATTCTTCTAACTATAAGTCAATTAGCATTCCAACTACTCCCTTGAGAATTAAACTTCCTTACCCATATTAATTGGACTTACCACTCCATCATATCTTCTCTCAAAACATTCACACAGTTAAACTGCCTTCGATGTCGCCATTATGGTCACCGGACCGCTTATACAACCTTTTGTAATTTAAGATTTGGAGTATTAGACTATTAGTACGTATTTTTATCTGGTGTCCCAAATCTTTCCCATCTTAACATATAAGGAGTACTCTGTAAGTCTGTATTATAAAGTTTTTAATTATTACGGAGTATTATCTAATGTACCCCTAACCTAATAGATTAGTTAGTTTAAAAGTATCCTAAGTTTTAAATAAAATCTGTGGAAGAATGGTGGTATATTTATACAGAAAGTGAAGTACCCAGGATCCATTTAACAGAAATGAGTTGAATCCTGAGACCTTGGATGTTCAAGGCCGGGTATTGATCGAGGGGGATATTTGTGGGAATCATGAAGCTACTAAGTTGTCGTCATCTCGGTACAATAGGCGTTCATGTTCTGTTACACGAGGGTTTAAATGGCCATGCAACTCAGGCTCTTGTTAAAGTTTCATGTATTTCCAATGGTTCTCCAATGTTAGTCACCATGTTCATGGCACCATTGTTTCAAAGTATAGTAACCAAGAATACATAATCGAGTATGAAAGAACACACTGTCAGACAACAAGATTACAAGAGTTAGTTCAAGTGGTAAGAGCTCTTTCACCACATAATGCGTTCATTTGAAACCAAAAAAAATTCTTCGGTTCAAAAGGCATGAAGGACATCCTTGGAGCTCAAATCAGGCTCTACAGTTCGACTTATAAAATATGTTGTTTGCTGTGGCGGTTGATGCCTTCTTGACTGTTGAGATGACTTGTATGCAACTTCCCCATTACGCAACTTTCCTGGAGAAAAATTGAACGTTGCTGCTAATTGCGTTATTGATCTCGACACTCCATATTTTCAACTGATTCTGGGCAAGAATTACTACATTGATTTATCAGTGGAATGGAGTAATTTGACAAGTTCTGTGTGGTTAACTTTTAAAGTTCGATTTGGTGTGGTTTATCGTATGTATGTGAATTTCAAAAATTTACAAAGTGACTTTTAGGCTTTTACCATTCTTTCAACTACGTCCTTTGTCTCGTCAATCAGCAGTATATTCTCTTGAATTGAGATCCAACTATAACAGCCTCCACACCATAAAATGTAATATTATCCCGGGAGAGGAAATGGAGAGGATTCAAACTCTAAACAAAGAGACATGAGATGGAAAAGAAATGCATACATTCACGGGGTCTTCAACGAACCCAATCTACATATCTCCACGCGATCAAACCTAGTTTCGAGAGATATCAATTGGCATCGGATTTCGGCTATGAGTATCCTATGCACTTTTCTGAAAATGTAACCCAATCCACAATACTTTTTTATTGAAAATGTAAGCATTTGTATCAAATATCATGAAATTTACGATTGACAAGCTGACAACCACCCCCACATTTAGAATACTATTCAAGTACATAGATTTATAAGCAAATCAGGGAAATGAATCTTTCTCCTGCATCCTTGAAATTGCCCTTCAGGCTCCAACAGCATTGCGTAATCCTGTCCTGATATCATCTTTAACCTGCGCAGTCAGATACTCTGGCCGAGCATTACATATGTGTGTTCTATGTACAATCAGATACTCGAGCCTCTGCATGCAGCATTAAGCCTGCATGTATTGTTAACCCAAATATCAGCATTAGCAGTGTATATCGATATGTTGTCGCAACATAGATCTGATCGTAATTTCACGCTCCATATCCATTAATTTGTCAGAGGTATCTCAACACTTATTATTTCCCAACCATGCTTTTTTTTTTTATTTGGACTTTCAGATCGACTCATATACGTTTTGTTGAGACATGAATTAGAATCTTCAGAAAACGAGCTTTTCAATAAATCATATGCTTTTATCCAACCAATTCAAATGCTTTCAGAAAAAAAAAAAAAAGCTCATTGTTCATCAAAAAAAGGGACCTATACAACCTTGTTCAGCTTCAAGGCTTTTATACACTACTAAAGAGATCCTGTGCACCTACATTTAATTTTGAACAGCTGTTCAATAAATCATATTGAGTGGAGGTACATACCATATTGTCTTATGACGACGTATTTATAAGGCGGAGAAGGGTGGAATTGAGCTCTTCACCATTGCTCCAATCATGGACCTTGGCCTTGATTAGAGAAGGATCACGGTTAATGCGGCCCCACAAGGGATACTTTGTCCGAGGCATGACATAATCACACTCGTCAAGCTTCAAAGTAGGGCAGTAATCACCTCCACCGTCTCCCAGGTAAATGAATTTATTCTTCCCATGTTTTTTGGACTCAGCTTGTATACGCTCGAGAATCATCCCCTAATCCCCACATGAACAAGAATTGTCAGCAATTTTGACAATTTGGCGAATATCTGAAAGTTTTAGAATAAAATAATAGGCAAGAATATTGCTGCACCACACATAGTCACATAGTATTGGACTGTCAATGCAGTTAATTGCTTTCTTGAGACAATTCGGAATAAGGAAATGACAACTAACGTATTATGTTTTAATTTTTGACAAAGAGCAAACATCATATTCCTGACAATCAATGACAGAGAGACACAAACGGAAAATAAGGTACACCTGTTTTAGGAGCACGAAGGAGTAACTTTAACCTAGACTACCACTTTAGTACAACGAACGACACTTTCCTTAACCAACGTCAGACATTACCAAAGATCATAAAGACATATTGTTACTATTGGAAAAGAAGATAAAAGCCAACAGACATCTGCACAGTACTTCTAGTCTTAGGGCCATAGCCCATAGGGGGGTCTCTAACTTTGTAGTCGCTGATGTATTTCCTATTCAACATGCCTATCACCGCAGTTCTTTTGAGGTCTAGTATAGCTATCCGAAGGTTACCCATCTTACAATAAGCCTAAGCACTCAAAAAAACAGTCCTTTACATTCTTCACATCCAACTTCAAATTACCAACATGGTTACAGTCGAAGTTTGATGTTTTCTAACTGTTACCCATACGCAGCCAAATAACACAAACACCAAGTCATACATTGTAAAAGCAGAACAGCAGATATAACAGTTTCCCTAACATACCCTTTTTTCCAGATCCAATATGAATGACGTTAAATCTGATACACGATACGATCTTAATAGTTAATAGTGCCTCATATAGTAGAACTAAAATAAGCGACATCAAAGAAAATGCTTTGAACTGATTCGCAATTCACGGGCGGTCAAGTAAATACAGTAACCAAGGTTTGCGGGGCAAACACACTTATGACTTCAGATCTGATTCCTTTCCACACATTCGATACCTAACATTCTAACAACTGGTAACGTTAAGTAGTGCCACAGTAGACTTGCTGGACAACATAGTCTAGTTCAATGCTTACAACCAAAACAACACCATTCAAAATTATAAAGATAAAACAGACCAGAAATATTAAGGATCAGCCTAAAAAAGGTATCTAAATGAACAGCGCGCCAAACTAAGTAGATTATTATACAGACAAAGCAAACCCCAAATCAAATGATATCCAAGTTTAGGTGCTCAATGTTGCAAGAGTCCATGATAACCAATGACAGTCACACTCTTCACTTCACCTCAAGTATCTACCTATCCAATAGATGAACAAATGTGGACTCTGAAACAGCTCATTTCGAGACAACAAAATTAAACCGAACTTCCCTACTTGTACGCTCTTTAGTATCTTCCCATCAACAACAACGGACTTTAGTACCCATTCAACACTAGAAATTAACATTGGCGTTATGTTCATATGACCATATACATAAGATAGGACATCTATTAAAATAATTTCAGTTCAGATTCTCGACCGTGCCCAATCCAACATATATCCAGGTCAACCAATATATACTTTCCGGGTTTCGGAGCATCACAGACATTGGATTAGAATTGCTGTCCACATCCAAACAAAATATTATTGTGATGAGATTAAAAAAGTCTTTCTCAATCCTTACAAGAGACTAGCTGCAAGATAAAACCTCTAAAGCTCATAAAGTCACGCCACGATCACTAAAACTGAAATATAAAGTCAAATACGTATCCTTTCCAACAAGTATTCCATAATATATAAAAACATTACACCCACACTCTAAAATCTTTACCGTCTTTCTAGGCCTATATAACCTTCTTTATCATAATTCTACAATTTTAGTAAGAATATTAGAATTTGGAAGTCAGTAGGGTAGATGAACTATTTTCTAAAAAGAAGTCCGATGAGCTGAGACAAGAGCAAAAAAATACACGTAAAAGAGTAACCTAAAAAACCACAAGCGCAACCTTGAATACTTGAATGCTAAAACTGGCCACAGTTTCAAAGATCAGTGATCAGCGATGTTATGCTTCCTCTACAGAGGCGCAATTCTGAAACTGATACGCTTTGCTTTCTTTGTGAAAACTGACTTAAATATGGCCATTTTGAGAGTGGGCCGTAAAATAGTGTCACGGTATGATGTATGTGACGAAGGTTCATATGTTGATGGATGCGCTGTCGTACTAGAAATGGTCGGCTGAGGGTTAAGGTGATAAGGATGACTTTTTCATCTATTAAAGATGAATAGATGATACAAAGCAGAATCGCCTAATGGAGACCAAGTGATGCGTAAGTTATGAACCTTGAAGAGTGAGAAAATGAGAGGATTTTGAAGACAAGAATAGACCCAATCAAACGTGGATAACGGTGATTGAACGCGATATGGGTCAACTTGGATTGAAAACATGTGGCGCTGATCCGGCATGGGCTACATGAGCTCCAAGTAATTTACCGGATAAATTGATAAGTCGAGCGTTCCCGGCCCACCAAGCGAAACCGGTGGTTTCCTGGTCACGGCCGGTTAAAGTTAAAGTTCCATTAAAGAGCGTTTCCACGGGGTAAAACCTCCTCAGGGAATATAAGGTTTTCATGAGGCTGATCTTGAGCCGCCATCCAAGCACGAATACCTTCGTTTAAGAGAATATTTTTGGTGTAGAAAGTCTCAAATTCAGGATCTTCGGATTTCCTGGGAAACGAAAGATGCGAAGTATATGGTAAAAATTCATATTGACGATGAGGTTTTATTTTTTTATTTTATTTTATTCATTACACTTTTGTGGTCTTTTTTGTTTATATTTTAAGACCTTATTTTTATAACTTTGTTGTTATGTTTGCCTTTTGATTTCCACTCACTCTATTCTCTTTTAAACTCCCCGAGCTCTCATCCAGTGCTTATTGTGTGTCTTCCTTTTCTTCCCTTAACACTAACATTCCCACCCTGTCTAGCTATGTTTTACTAACGTCTTTTTCTTTCTTACCACTTTTCAATTATTTTCCCAATCTCGTGTTCATTAGTCAGTCCATAACTCCATACGACAATTCATGTTAGCCAACTCCAATCAGGGCACCACAAATCATTTTGAACTGAGCTTTTGTAGTTGGTTTTAAAATTGACTAAGAAGTATACTCCTAGAGTAGGCAAAAGATACAGTTGGTAGTGACTTCTAAAACTATCACTAGCATTTTGAGGGACATTAATGACTTGAATAACCAGAAATACCAAGTAGTCAAGAATGCCTATTATTGAAAATGTACAGACTACAGAGTATATGAATCCTATTAACCCTAAGCTCCCCGTTACTTATATATACTATGTGCTCCACTTTTCCGAGGCACTATATAAGGTATAGAGTATAAACAAATACCAGCATTTTGATGAAATTCCAATCAATCAAAGTATCAAACCACGTAGATAATTAAATGTGTTTGAAATAGAGAACTTTAGGATGACATAAAATTTCATAAGCACTAGTGCACTACTCCTAGGACTGATGCTTCTCCGAGCTTTCTGGAGTAAACAACAGGTAAAAATTATTTAGTTCAAGGTGTCAAAGGAAGCCTGCTCCCTTTATCGCCTATTTGTTATGACCTTCCAAAGGCAGGCAAAATATACATTGATCAACTAATGCAGATTTCTATGAGCTGGGATTAACATTATGTGTGGCTAAAACATACAGAAAACAGTTTTTTCTTGCTCCATGAATTCTAATAATGTTACTCTTTTAATTATACAATCACAAGGATTTGGTGATAACTATCAAACCTTCCTGCACTGGTGATGCACTCATGCCTACATGGTCAGACTCCACTTTAGCGGCTTCACTTCTTACACGTTTGTGAACATAAGTTTGCGTACCCTTGAGGACAATGGTGATTGAGAATGTGAATGACTTGTGAGAATGGTGTGAGAAGATGAAATGTGAATTCTAAGAATGAAAGCAAAGAAGAGACATTAAGGGATAAGCCATGTTCTTCACTAATATCATTTAGGCATGAACCAAGAAAAGCAAATTAGTGGAACAAGTTTTTTTTTCTGCTCCTGCAAATGAAGTTAAAAGTTGGTTCTTTATTTATGATTCAAATGGGTTTACCACTAGCAGCGACAACCTCTTCATTTTGAGGTGAACCAAAAATATAGTCTCTCTCGCGTCCAGACTCGGGGCTCCAAAATTTAGAGTTCATGAAGCTGCAAGCTTAACATCTAAGCATTTTTATAACTTGAAACAAAGAATAGTACTACACAGGTCTAAGTATTGTGATTAACAGAGTACTCTTGGTGTGAAAATTTGGGTCTTCAACCCTTGTGGGTATGATGAGTTAATGAATGACAATTCTTATTTCGCTTACAAAAACGTATGTCGAAAGCAAATGAGCATTTCATGCTGCTCCATTTACTCTTCATCCTTAGATGTCATAAACCTAGGAAGTTGCTCTCACCCTTGAGGATAAGGGTGATTTCAAGAGGGGAGGAAATAACACATGTTAAATTGGTTACATATAATCTCAATTGTCTTCCTTGTTATTTTCTCTGGTATCCAAAATTACCCATCGACCTCGAACCTTTATAAGTTGGCACTCTCATTTTATTTAGGAAATTCAGAATATTGATGAATGAAACACCACTAGGTGATCGACCAGTGCCCTTTGTCTACTTATAATTGTCTTCCCCAGATCCATTGTTCTTAAACTTTGGTAGTAATCCACTATCTAATTTAATCCTCACAAAAATTAGTCTTTTGGGAGACTGCCTCAATGCATCAAGTATAACACAATCTTTAAATGAAGCGATATGATTAACTGCATTGATGAGTATATGATAGGTAAATGAAGTGGTTTAAACCGGAGATACCTTGCACATGTTGGAAGGACAAAGAGAACACTCATGAGGAGACAGTCTCAAATCATGATACGGAAGAATATTAAGCCTGCCATCATCGACATAAGTTGGATTGGTTATAATTTCCGCGAAAAAGTCAAATAATCCGTGATGTTTTAGTATCGTCTCAATATAAAACTGATTTGCATCGCTCACTACTCTTAACTCGCACCTGATTACACAAATCAATAATACCAACTTTAGTACTGAAAATTGACTCAAAAGAGTAAAGACCAAAGCCTTCAAAACACAAATGAAAGCAACAAAAATACCATCTTTCAAAATACTCTACCCCATAGAATGCGCAGATTTAATAGCTGAAATAATCTGAGGATCCAGTGGCATTTGCTTCAAACACTCTCCGATATCTTCAACTGTTTTTCCTTGTACATGGAGTTCCTCCATCATCTTAT
The DNA here is from genome assembly GCA_022085475.1 of Heliosperma pusillum. Taxonomy (NCBI): domain Eukaryota; kingdom Viridiplantae; phylum Streptophyta; class Magnoliopsida; order Caryophyllales; family Caryophyllaceae; genus Heliosperma; species Heliosperma pusillum. The sequence goes on along the minus strand of JAIUZE010001074.1, from coordinate 153,099 downwards.
TCTGTAAAAGAAAAATGAAAACAAATTTGATCATTCTTAAATTTGAACATAAGAAATCATACATGTTACTCAGGATTGAGTGATGCACATTCTTCTTAACGCAGAGAATCACAAGTATTCACAACCGACATGGCAACAATGACAGTAGCAATTGATGACAATGGTATAAGTAAAAATATCAAGTACTCCGTAATTAACAACTCCCATTCCATTTTAGAAAATTCACCCGTGTAATTACCTATAATCCACATTGTTCACTACTACCGTCACAAGAATGCAACGAACCTACAGACCATCAGAGACGCAACAACATATTTGTAAGAAATTAGTCAAGTATGTTACTATGTTACATAGTTTTTCTACTGGGTCTAATGTAGTTATAAACATGTTCTACAGTTGTATTTCTCTTTGCATTCTCTCAATCTTTGAGCTATACATAATACATGAAGTCCTACAATCTCGCAGTTCCCCATCAAGCCTAACAAATCATCAATAACAACAACATTACCACAGTTAGAGATGGAAGTGGGCACGTGGGCCGTTGGCCCAACACGCCAAAGCACGGCCCACAGCCCATTTTAGCACGACACGGAGTTGGCACGGTCCAGCACGACAGGGCACGTTATGGGTCGTGGGCCGAAAGTTTGAGAAAAAATACCGTGCCTAGGCACGGCACGCTCAAAATACAAAAAAATTGAGTTAAAGTGGAGGATTTGGTAAGGCACGCTCAAAGGCACGGCACGACACGCATGGGCCGTGCCGCCATTTTCATTTGACTGGCACAGCACGGCACGAAGCCCACTTTCATGGGTCTGGGCCATGCCATTTTCTTCTCCAAGCACAGTGGGCCGGCACGAGGCACGGCCCACTTCCATCTCTAAGCACAGTCCCTCAATGGACCCCGCAAACTGCAGGGTAAGGGAGTCGGATCAATTACCTAATAAATCATCAATCTTTCATCTAAATTCTCTTCTTGTTTTGGGGAATCCTATGATCAATTCCCTCAACTAAATAATCAATCTTTCATCTAAATTTATAAGACGGTTTTACATGTAAGACCAATTCATTAAACTACTCCCCAAGTCCCCATAGCATTACCATCCTAAGAGAGATCCCCACATACCTACAATTCCTTTCAATCTTCCCTCAACAACCATTAATTTCCTAATTTTCTCCGTCTCAATCATTTGTTTCCCTTTTATATTCCTTGAGAGCTTTATTTTAATCAAGGTAAATAAATGATTGGGACGGAGTAAGTAGAAGCTAAATAAACAAGTAAGCAATAAATAAAAATCAAAACTTTGACTGAAAATGATGAGAAATGTATGAAGAAAACAAACCATGAGAGAATTCCAAGGTAAAATAGGAAAGTGTTGATCGAAGAAAGGAGTGAGACCCATTTGAGTAATCACGTAATTATCACTATCACCGTCAATTATAGTCCTATCAAAGTCGAATATCACAACTATTGAACCCATTTTTTCTTGGATTTTTCCAGGTTTCCAAAATAATCCCGTTTGATCGTTTTAGCATAAAGATCACCTGATTAATTAGCACAACATATTACAGAGACTTGGAGGAGACGTAGAGAATAAACATCAAACTTTCCGCAATGTCAGAGAGAGTGTATTTCACTTGCTCTAACATTGATTTTGTAGGTCTTCAATGAGACGGACTGTTATTAGTTTATCCGTGCCCTTATTTTTTCTTGCTAGACACGACCTTTTAAAATGGTCAAAACACTTTCTTAATTTTCATTTCTTGCAGGTGTCGCATTTTAAATATATTTTTTTTGCAAAATATTACCCAGAGTGAATTTCTGGCAAAAAAAGTCAACTTTTAGCAGCTAAGTTATGTTGGACGGAAAATTTAATAAGCTGGTATATAATCTAGAGCTGGTCACGGACCGGGTTCACCCAACTCGACCCTGATCTGGTCCTTGGGGTGGGGCAGGCTTGCCGGGCTGGACCGGTTCAAGGTTCAAATGGCGGAACGGGTCGGTCATGTCTGGAAATGTAACTCGAGACGCAGGTCGGGCAGGGGGTAGTCGTGCAAGTGGCCACCTCTAACATAATCATTAAATTGTCACCCCAATAAAAGCACTCAAATGTTACCCGAAAATCGAACTGACCCAGACATTACCCGAGTTATGTAGACCCGTAACTGACTCGACCCAAAATGACCCGGACCACCCAGCTTGAAAATGAGTCGACAAAACTTAGCCTTAATTGGCTCAAAATGAATTTAAATTACTTACATTAATTAAATGACTCTTAATATAATTACGTTAAAATAAGAAGCGGTCATCAAAACTAACCTATAAATCGGTAATAATCTAAAATATATTTGTTCTCTCGTAATTATTGATCTGATCTGAAACAACGCAATCCAAAAATAACAAAGTAACTGAGATTAAAGGAAGGTAAGTATGAGTTTGAAAATTAAGAAGAAAAAAAAGGTCAAGCCCACCCCACCCCCAACGGTTAGTTCAAGGTCGGCTTTCCCATTAACCAGCCCGTTCCACCCCCCATGGGTCGGTTTAGGATCAAGTTGGATTAAACCTGCCAGTTCTCGGGTCGGCTCGAACCTGGCCTTGTGGCCACCTCTAGATTATGTACAAGTCTCTTAAATTTCCCATTTTAACATAGGTCAACTGCCTGAAAGTTAACTTATTGTCGGAAACTCACTTTGGGTAATATTTCCTAAAAAAAAAAAAGATTTTAAAGGTGTGAGTTTGCCAAAATTTGGAAGGTAAGAAAGTGTTTTATAACTTGACCATGTTAAAAGATAGTTTCATTGATCTCTGTTTTTTTGGCTTAGAGAATAAAATCTAAGGTACTACCTAGGCAGTGGCGGACCCAGAGCTTTTAATATGGGAGTGCACAATTGAAAAAAAAAACTTAAAAATATAACAAAGGCGATCAAGGAAGATTTCAATGATTTAACATATTACGATTGTAAATCTTTGATTTCTCATAAATAAATTAAACCGAATGGGTTTTTTTTTTCTAAAAAAAAATGCTTAAATATTAAACTTCGTCTTACCTAATAAACAACATGCCATGAAAGATTTCAAATACTAAATATTTGAAGTCATACGAAGGAAGTTCATGTTAAGAGACGACAAAATAGGTTCTTCCGTGTTAAGAGACGACAAAGAAAATTTTTCAATAATTTCTTTCGGTTCATCATTTAGAGAAGATAAGAAGTAAGAAAGGAGAAGATGATGAAGGAGTTTTCTGTGCTTTTCTTTCTGAATTCCAAAAATATTCTAAACTTTTATATTTATTGAGTAATCTAAAATGAAAAAGAAATCTCAAACTAAGAGTTCATAATTGTAATTGGATTTTTGTAAAAAAAAAGAAAGAAAGGGTTTCATTCTTTCAATTTTCATAAATGAGCGACTAGTAAAATAATAATAATAATAAATCAAAATTCATAAATAAAAGTCACAACTAGACAACCAAAAAGGAAATTCATGAAAAAAAGTGCTAAGGCAGAACCCTGCACCTTCAGATTCATGACCATCATCTTAACCACTGAGCCACATGAATAATAGAACTATATATAAGCATATAACATGTACTTATTCTTGATTTCTCAGTTTTTTTAAAAAAAAGAAAAAATCCGTCAATCGAGGGTACGCACGTGCGGTGTTGTGCGCACCCCTCAGTCTGCCACTGTACCTAGGTAGCACAGACACTCCTCTTAACACCGTGTTCGACACCCGTTGGGGACACGGACACCTACAAATGAGGAATGAGAGGTCGAAAGACGGTAAGAGATGGATTAGAAGATGAGTTTGAGCTAGAAATAAAAATGACTTATAGAGTTAGGCTCTGTTCTTTTGAACTGAATTTGTCTGAACTGAACTTAATGGAACTGAACTGAACTGAAATGAACTTAATAGAGCTGAACTGAACTGAACTGAACTTAATGAACCTGAACTGAACTGAACTGAAATAATAAAAAGATAACAATATTATTATTATTATTATTATTATTATTATTATTATTATTATTATTATTATTATTATTATTATTATTATTATTATTATTATTATTATTATTATTATTATTATTATTATTATTATTATTACTATTAATCATTAGTAATAATAATATTATATTAATATAATCTAATAATAATAATCAAATAAGATATAAAAAAAATATTATAGTAATATAATAAAAAAAATATAATATTAATATGAATGATAACATTACTAAGTATAGTAATAAATATATAAAATTAAGTAACTAAAAAATAAATATGATAAGTATAATATAATAATATAATAATATAAACAATAATATAAAATATAAAATATAATTAATAATAATAATAATTAATATCATAATAATATAGTTCATTATTAATAATAATATTATATTAATATTATTTAATAATAATCTAATCAGATGTATAAAAAATAAAACAATAATATAAGGCTCTGTTCTTTTGGAGTGAATTTGTCTGAACTGAACTGAACTTAATGAAGCTGAACTGAACTGAATTGAACTTAATAGAGCTGAACTGAATTGAACTGAACTGAACTTAATGGAGCTGAACTGAACTTAATGGAGCTGAACTGAACTGAACTGAACTGAAATAATAAAAAGATAACAATATTATTATTATTATCATTATTACTATTAATCATTAGTAATAATAATAATAATATTATATTAATATAATATAATAATAATAATAATAATAATCAAATAAGATATAAAAAAAGTATTATAGTAATATAATAAAAAATATAATATTAATATGAATGATAACATTATTAACTATAGCAATAAATATATAAAATACTAATATAAATGATAACATTATTAATATCAATATAATATAGTAATAAATATATTAACAATAGTAACTAAAAAAAATATAAATAATATAAATAGTAATAAAGTAAATATAATTAATAATAATAATATGCCTAATAATAATATATTAATACATTATAATAAAAATAATAATTATTATTAATATTATTAATAATAATATTAATAATAATAATAATAATAAATATTTTTCTAATAATATTCATAATAATGAATATATCAATAAAATATAAAATATAATATCAATAAATATTAATAATATTAATATTTCCATTAATCGTAATAATATAAGAATAAATAAATATATTAAACATAAATATAATAATATAAAGAATAATTATAACGGTGATATAATAATAATAAAATAATTTTTTAAAAATATAAATATAATAACAATAACAATATTAAATGAATTAACATAATAGTAACAATGATAAGAATAATAATCATAATAATGTTGAAATAAAAGTAATCTGAACTGAATTAAACTGAACTGAACTTAATAGAGCTGAAGTGAACTTAATGAAGCTGAACTGAACTTATAGGAACTGAAATTAAGTCCAAAAGAACAGGGCCTTAGAGTAGTCAAAATCAAATTTTACCTTCAATAATTACATTTAATATCAAATACATATACAAAATTAATATCACACCTTATTTATAACTATAAATATATACTCCGTATTTTATTAAATTTAAAACGTGTCACATGTCCTAAATTTCACAGGATTCCATATCATGTGACCATATCGTATCCGTATCCGTGTCCATTTTGGTGGTAGGTAGGTTACTACGGTACTACCTCTGATATACCCTCCCTGTTTTTTCCCTACACTATTACAGTACTACGACTCTACGAGTACGGCTGTTCCCGGTGTCACAAAAGCCCCCAAAAAGAATAGCGAGATAAGCGTAAGTGTGCAGCAGGCTAAACGGTAACTTCCTCAATATTCTTAGGGTTTCTGTTGCTCTTCTGCTGCCAAGTTGTTGAATTTCTACTTCTCATGCAATTTGTGTTGCTGCTTTACTCTTAGCTTTTACAGTATTTCTAATTGATTTATTGATTGATTATTTATGACCGGAAAACAATGGATGATCCCTTTATCTTCAATAATAATAATAATTGTAGCTATTAGCTAAGCCCAGAAGATTTTGATGTTAGAAGTATTAGTAATCCTCAATAATTAATGGTGTTGGTTCACTCAAATTTGATTACACTTCGTTTAATTGTGAAATAACAGTGATTCATTCTAGTTCTCGCTGCAATTTTCATCTTGGGTCATTCGGAAACTGCCCTCTTTATGTTGCTAACACAAGGCTACGGCTGCGTATATCCGATGTCTCTGGGAGCCCTTGAGAGTTGAGACACTCATGTGATGCTGCTGTTGTTGTAAATTGTAATAGTGGTTACATAATGTTAAAAATTGCACCTTGTACAGTTAAACACACTCTCACCACGGCAGTAGAGTCCTATAAGCGGCTCGATGGTTAAACTTGGGAATTGTTGTATTGAATGTGTAGACATGGCCACATGGGAGTTTTGTTAGAGATAGGGATGCATTTTTCCTTAGCCGATTTTGGAAGGGTTTGTTTACCAGTCATGGCACTAATTTCCAGCTTCGGAAGGCTTTGTTCACCATTCAAGGGACCAAGAGAAATTTTAAGGTCGACCTACCTTCCACAAACTGATGCTTAGGTAGAGGTTAAGAGGTGCTTAGATACCTATTTGAGGTGTATGTGTGGCGAAAGCCCAAGGATTGGAGTTTATGGTTGGCCTTAGCAGAATCTTGGTACAATACTTCATTTGCCATATTTTAGGGAGTCCTTTGTTAAGGTAGTAGATAGATCGATGCAAAACCAAGAGGATTTGATAAAAACATTCAAGTATCATCTGGTGGGACTTGGGAGCACACAGTGGGATGAAATCAGAGGTCAGATAGGGTCGTGAAGGTTGGGATTGGGCTTTGCTTATGTTACACTCCTAGGCAAGGCTCTATGCAGTAGCAGAGCAACCAAAAACTAAGCCTTAAATACCTGATCCATTTCAAGTGATTGGGTTTGTTAATAAATTGTTATATTGTTAGTAGGGGTGAGCAAAACCGGGTACCCGATACGGTTTTAATAACCGTATCGGGTACCCGGTTATTGGAAGGCCAAAAATTAGAACCCGGATCCGACCCGGTTTAACCGGGTACCCGGTTTTCGTATACCCGGTTAAACCGGGTACCCGAAAACCGTATACCCGGATCCGGTTTAATTGATAATGCTCAAACCTCGAATTCGAGTTCACAACATTAGTAACGACCAATAAATAAGATGCTTATATAATCCACTAGGATCAGTATTACAAAACACAATTACTTGCAAAGTCAGTAGGTAATATAGCAAAATACAAATTTGCAAAACTTCACACAAAAATTTGTCACTGATAAAGTGAGTTGCTTATATTACAAGTTTCACATAAAATGATTGGTGTTCAAAATTTCACCCATATAGTCAAAATAGAAAACAAAATTTTACATACAACTTTTTTTTTGGTTATTTTTAATTAAACCGGGTCAAAACCGTATACCCGATTTTGATTTTCCCCGACCCGGACCCGGTACGGTTTTTTTAAAAACCGTATCGTATACCCGGAAATTCGTATCGTGTACCCGAAAATCCGTGTAATTAAAACCGTATATTGTATCGTATCCGTATATTAAAACCTTATCGTATATTTTTGTTCAGCCCTAATTGTTAGTATAAATATTGTTGATGTATTCATTTAAAAATTCAATAGAATTATTATCATTTCTTTCATCTCTTTTCTCTCTCAGATTTCTCTCCCCTTTCTTCCTTTATCAGTTTACATAAAACTTAAAGCTGTGGTGTTGGTAACTATTGCTTAATGAATAGTTTAGTGTTGGTAAGCCAGTTTGAATTTTGCTCGAATTGATTTATGTGAGTTTCGGCTGAGAATTTGATGTTATTTATTTTTTAAATTTTATTTTTACTTTTTTAATTTCATATTTGTTTCCTTTTTATTTTCTGTTGTGTGGCTATATATTCACTCTTTTTTTTCCATAACATTCAATTGTCTGTGCTTCGAGTCCTTCAACCGTCTAATTTGGTCCGGGCCAGGGTTCTGGACTTCTGGTCCAGCTCTAACTAGTTTGTGTTTGGACAAGTGAACACTCCTAGTTATCATAGCTTTGCAATAAGTTTGCCATGAGAAACTTCTGCTATAATTGCTTGAGTGACGTTTGGTGCAAGAGAAGGATAAGTTTTATTGTATAATCCTAGATGTGCTGGTTGTTATGGCTGGTTGAGTATTGATGACTATTTTTTGTTGTGCAGCTACTGAAGGTTTAGCATTTGGTTCCGTACTAAGGAGAAGTTGTACTTTTGGGGAAAAGAAAATAATGGGTCCTCAGCTGTGTTTGGTCTGCAGCGAAGCTAAGTCTAAGTACAAGTGTCCAACTTGTGTTATACCTTAGTAAGCTTACATCTATATTTCCTTACTGTTATAAGTTCTTACACTACCCACCCGTCTTAACTAGGGTTGTCTTTTTTAAGTGTTTTTTTTATTCTTCTATCTGAACTCCCCCCCCCTATGCTTGGTATCTGATAGCTACATATTCTTGATTGCAGTTGCTCCCTTGCCTGCTTCAAAAAGCATAAAGGTATACCCTTTGTAATCTACTTCACGATCACTATGGTTGACAAACATGATAATCTGATTTCTGATACTTTTACTTAAAGCTACAACTGCAGAAATATTCACTATAGACAGTAGCCTAGAAATCTGAGTGAGGCTCTTTTGCTTATATGTAAAATCATGTTTAGACAGGAAGTGACATGAGTTGATTTTTTATTGGCAGAAACTCCGTGTATAAACCCTAAGTCAGTGTTGCCGGATGAAGAACCAAGTAATCACCTGTACTTTTTAGCATTATTTGAGTATTTGATTATTATGGTGGATAACATTGCTAATGAGCGGATTTTTGTTTGTGGATGCAGAAGATATGTCTGCCAAACTGGTATCCAGGGACGAAGAACCAGGTAAGAGGCTTTAGTTTAGACTACGTGCTTTATAGTATCTCATTTCAATCTTTTTGGTTTGTGTTGCTAATGATAGATATTTTATTCATCTTCACAGGAATTTCTTGTGGCGCATCTGTATCTTGTGATGATAAACTATCTTGTGATGATAAACCAAGTAAGACTTGATTAGCGAATTGCGGTTGTTGACAGTGAACCGATTTATTGATGAAGGTTTACTGATACAAGTATTGGGTATCAATCGTCTTTGTTTACAGTTTTGCCCGAACCACTTGCAAAAGGGCCAATTTATGTTGATGAAGACTGTGATGTCCTGGAAAGGAGTCAACTTGAATCTATAGGTATGAGGATTTACATTGAAAGAGGTATTGGTTGAATATAAAGTATCGGGTAAGATATTCAAATTGCAACTTTCCCTTCAACTAAGATGCAGTAATATACTGTAAGAGACAAAGAGACTTTTGATAACTATATGCAGATTACCAGGTTTTATTTTAAAGGAGGTATAAATAAGGCAGGTACACTTAAAGGGGGGAGGGGGATTTGAACTTGCGCTTTAAGTGCAAGACCTCATTTATGTGCAACCAAGAAACTCAGAAAGCTTCACAAACACACAATCATGACATACTTTTTTCACCTTGAAGAAAAGGAGCTTTAACTGTTTTTGATTGTGTGCTGTTAATATTGTTGATGACTTGATGGTTCTCGCAAGAGTCGGTTATTGCTATTTTTGTGGCTCTACCAATTACATTGTCCTAGTATGCTTGTTAGTCAATTTGAGTTTTTGATGATCCATTGCTCTTAAAATACTACCTCTGTCGGGCTCTGTATTTTAATTTTCTCCTACTCAAATTATTTAAGGAAAAATTTAATAAGTGGGAAGAAAATAGAAATACATAGGTAGTATGTTAAGTTATTATGTGAAATTGTGACAATTGATATGTCTAAAGAAATAATTTAATTTAGTCGCTTTTAAAAATTTGTATCTATCATATATGTGATCAAATATTAGTCAAAATCGACATAATTTGACAACTAAAGTCTAATGAAAACCATACAAATAGGATGGAGTAGTAGACCCTAGAATGTAATCGATAAAAGTTACACATTAATTCTAAATTGTTTTAGATGCTTCTAAAATAAATTTATGTTGCAGTCACATTTCTGATTTTTATATCCAACATAATGTTGTGAACTCTTAACACGCCCATTGTTTTGTTTTGCTTTAGCTTCTTCATCCGAAATCAAAGATGCCCTGAAAGATGAGTACCTTCGTAATCTAGTCAGGAACATAGATAGTGCTCAAAACCCTAAAGAGGTGTGTTCGACGTTGTACCTTCTTCCCTTAAGATCACATTTGAAACATTTTGCATTGTTAAATTGCCTTAGCTAATGTTTTTCATTGGCGTGCCAGGAGCTTGAAAAGGCAATGGGTTTGGATGTGTTCCGCAAGTTTTCTGATAAAGTATGTTTGGAACTGCCTATACCTTACTTCATTTTGAGGATTTTTGTCCTTCAGCTGACACATTTTATGATGCTTTTTCAGGTGTTATTGGCTACAAATTCCGCTGAAACTAGGTAAATCCATATTTCTTGTGAAGAATAGTGACCAAATGTCAGATACGAGAAATTCAACCGGATGGTTTGTTGCTCACTTTTAGAGTATAAGAATATTGGCTCAGTGTTTGGTTCTCTTATATTAGGTATGTGATTGATGATTTTTGCTCATGTTCTTGTTTAGTTGCTTAAGAGTTGTTTACCATCCCGAATTGAGTTAGGTGTTTGTATAATGATAGCTTCCACAAATTTTGTTACTACCAACTTTTTTGAAATGATTATATGAAAACTATCGTTTTAATAAATTGTACTCCCTCCTATTGTATGGATAGGTAGCATTTGAAAATGGTGCAAATATTAAAAGTGTGTTTGGTTCCCACCGAGGACGGAAAAAGGAAATTGGAAAGGGAAACAAGGGCAAAGGAAACGGTTTTACCCTGATTGTACTAACTTGTTTGGTTTAATAAAATAAGGGAATGAAAAAAAAAAACAATCACCACCACAAACCACAGGGGCTTGTACCCTCTTCCTTCAACCCTTCGCGGGCTCTCGTCAGCCCCATTGTTGTTGCGCCGTCAGTCTCACCAGGCCTTTCATCGCCGGCCACCGTCACCTCACGACAACTCCTACACTATTCAAACTTCATCACCCCCACGGCCAGTCGGCTACCACATCCAACAACAGCAAAACGAATCAGTTTAAAATGGCGTCGAAATGGCTAGATAGAGATTAGAGAAGACATGGAGGAATTGGTGGTGTGGTGTTCAGGGGCGGTAGTGGTGGATTTTAAAGGGAGTTGGGTTGGTCGATGAGGCTGGAGATGACCTGTTAAGGTGGTGCCAGTGAGTGGGCCAAAGAGAGGAGGTGTTGGTGCTGCCGGAGGTGGTGGAGCCGGTGAGATTTGAGATGGTCGGTTGCTTTTCCGGTGAAGATGATAACATATATAATTTGGAGAATTAAAAAAGCACTCTTACAGGTTTTTCTTGAATGCAAGTTAAGATCATAAAGTTAAGTAGTTCACTAGTATTACTAATTTAGTATTGTACTCCTTATTAGAATTTACTCCAGTCATTCCCGATATATTGGTCGTTTTGCCTAGTGATAAACAAACAGAGCTATGCTCAGATTTTTTAATCAGCCTGAAGTTCTATAATGATGTAACGCACAATACTACTCCCTTCTTCCCAGTCATTTGTTTGCCTTTTGATTAAAATATATCTCACAATGAATAGAAAAGACAAGCAAATGAATCGGACGGAGAGAGTACAAAGGATGACTACAACCGAATGAAAGTCCGTCAAGTTGTGGTGGTGGCGGTTACGTTTTTTGTGAACTACACAACCTCCTAAGCTACAGTTCTGGCTGATGCTCAAATCAGTCTGATGATGTCCATACCGCTGCTGGTCGATATGGAACAATCATTAATGCGAACCAAATGACTGGCTTTTCAGAGGAATTAGTTCCTATAGGTCTCCCTGATTGTTTTCGCGGACCGATCCCAAGGCCAGGTATTTATCAAGGTGGATATTACATGAGATTTTCATTCTATTGAGTGGCCATTGGCCAATACCGTGGCATGATATGTGTATATACACGATCTCTCGAGCTACGCAAGTGTTTTATTCAATTTCTTCAGTGAGGTGAAGGCCCTTGTTTAAGTATCTTTCATGTCCATTGCTGCTCGGGATGTTAGTTACCATGTTCATGACGCCATTGTTGGTAACCAATAGTCCAATACAAATTACTCTCTCGGTCCCAATTCTTACCAAGTCACATTTGGAAATGACAACTGAACATTTCATTTTATGCCGAAAACATGAAAAACTTTTATAAAATAATCAGTCACATTTGGATATGCACCCATATCATATACTTCTAACTAAATCCAAGCAACATGGAGAAATGGAGTAACGCATACCCTTCGAGCAGGACACACAAGCCAGGCAAGACGATCGCTGTTCATTTAATTCAAGTGTAATCTTCTGAAAAACGTAGGTCGCAAGCATGGAGCAGTCCTTTAAAGCATTCTAAGATGCCGACATTTACAAAGAATCCTCAACAACCAAATGAAACTATAATAGGGCCAAACTATCATTGTGGATTACATAAAAATGAAAAAACCACGTGAAAAATGGTCCTTGCTAGAATTAAATCGTGTATTGACGAATGTCACAGTAACACTCTGAAGCTTTTGATCAAGCGAAAAAAATTGGACGAGCTTTTGGGTAATACACAATTCTTGCATAAACTGAATTAAATATGCAAGTGGTATAAATTAAAAAAAGGTTAGTGAGTAATTACCACCATCTCGGTCGAGAGTCGAGAAGTTCCCCTTTTGCCCAATATTATTGCTCGTATCATACAGATTCCGACCCATCATTTTCATCGTGAGTTTCACCATTTTCTTTGCTAAGCTTGGATTTTGGCAAAGAGAATGAACCTGGCCTCGAAATTGCTTTATTAGAATGCTGATCTGAAGTGTGCATATTAAGGTAAGTGTAGATTGACATTCCCAGCAAGGCTGTGATTGCTCCGAAGATACTAGTTACTCCTGGATTTGAGCCGAATAGAACATAGCCTCCGATAAGAATGACACATGTCTTGAACTGGCCTAAAACGACGTGGGTAAGTGCAGATGTTGCCCTGTACATGTTACCAAAAGATTACAGAGTAAGTAGTTAGCTTACAGTCTAGACCGTTACACAACAAACATTATCCAGTGTCTCATGGGCTCCCACATATGACGTGGCAAGTGGGTTGGATGTAACCCACCACAATCCTGTGTTAGCAAATCAAAGTGACTGTTTCGAATGACCCAAAATGATTATTGAGTCGAGAGTTAAATCAAATGACTGTTTCCGAGCTATTTTGCTTTAATCATGACCAAAATTATACAACTGTAAATAAATTATGAGATCTTTTTACGGCATGGGAAAACTTACCCAAGTGCTAATGCACCTGACCACTGAAGCAAGAAGCCAAGAATAGCGGACATAAATATTGCAGACGTGTTCATGAAATCCCAATTAAAGGAAAGGACGCCAGGGGGATCAAGCCATGGCATCATTGCCACCAAAAAGAACACTGTAATTGGTGTTGTCTTCCACATTAACCTGCGTATTTGATTTCCCACTTAAGGATACAAAGACATGAAAAGCTGAAACAATATGAGCATTCAATATTTTCACTAATGGAGCCATATACAGAACTAAGTTAGACAGACTAAAAGCTGAATGTGTCAATATTTTGTGAGGACATTCTTGTTTGGGCCTAAAATAAAGTGTAGAAATGTCATGTCGAGTCAAGATAAGTGTATGTCAACATGTGTCACACAGCTAAAATAGAGTTAACGAGATACTTACGCCAAGGCGGTCCAATTATCGCGCTGCTGCATATTGGACCACATGATCTTATTTACGGCACTAGGAATAATCCAAGCTAAAGCTATACAAGCTCCAAACAAATGGAACTGCAGATCTGTTACTGTAGCCACCGCCACACCAATGGAGACTACAGTTAGAGCTAGCACCTGAAAGACATCTACTTTTAGAATTGGAATTACAGAAACAGGCCGACAAGTAGCAAATAACAAGTGAAGTGTAATTCAGCGACATAATAACAAAAAGTAAGTTTTCTTTAGCTTCAGCAAATATGTTCACTCAGCAAGTTATAGCATCACGCATTCATGACAAATAGTTACCAGTCTACCAAGTGCAGACCCTGAACATATGTAGGTTTACATCCATAAGGTGTAAACTTCTCCTGTAAGCAATTTTCTGAAGTTAGAAGACCAGCAGAAAATTCCCAGAACAGGAATGCCCTCTGAACACGGGAATCCCATTATATCCAGTTGCTGAATATACAAATGAAACAAGGAAAATTTGACCTACGCCATCTAATTCATTCTTACCACCTGAATCTATACAGTTCTTCTGAATTAATTTTTTTTTTTTGCTGCTAGTTCTTTAGAATTATTGTCAAGTATATTTTGATTTTTGGCCACAGATAAAGATTGCAGCTTTGACAGTAATGTCACAGTATAGCACCTTTTTATGATTTCAAAAGGCCTGCTCTACGATTGTCGACTAAGAAATATTTTATGTTGGACGGTTTTTACTTTTGCTTCTGAAGGTTAAGGTTTTACAGGTATCCTCCACCCTTCCCCAGCTGTCCAACCCTGGGTTAACCATAAAAAAGTAACAAGCAAAGTAAAGGCCATGTGAAACCACAGAACCGGAAACTGCACAATCAATAACAGATTAACAGGCTTCAGATATTCGATGCCTATGGTTGACAATCACACTCAAAGAAAGTCAAATTTTATAGGAATGTTTCCACTTTTAATACAACTTGAACACCTTAGATTTCCTCTATCCAGAAGCATCAGAAACAAGTTTTCCAGTGAAAGCAAGTAAAGCTGAAAAATACGAAGTATTAGATAGTATCACGTAGTACTCGTGCTAAAACGATTTTGATTCTAACCATCATGTTGACTCACTCGAGAGTCGAGACCTATTTCCAAGAGAAAACTAAGGATCCAAGCAATTACCTTCTGAAAAGAAACCATTTTCCTCAAGAGAACAAATTCTGCAACTACTATTGACGGGGTCACGGCAATCTTAGCCATCTGGTAAAATCCAACACTGAAATTACAGAAATTAAAGATAAAGTCAGAACACGGACAAAAAAATCAGGAAGCTGCAATTCAGAAACATGGGAAAACAGGATCTTATGATTCGAGACTTGCCTATTAAACTTCAAACTAACATTTGCAAGACCAGTAGATAAGGACATGACAACGCCAAGAGCGAACAATGACGAGAAGCGGGATGCTTTTGTTGGAGATGCAGGGAGCATGGATAGAGCATTTAGGACAGCCATTAAGAACCAGCTTACTACATAGTGAATAAATGTGAGAAATATTGGATAATTAAATCCAACCTTCCCAAGAACCTGGCAATCAGACAGAAAGAGAGAACTAAGTCACAGCTATTATTTTAGGCAAACAAGAGACAATCATACTCCTGGAATTATACATTAAAAGTGTAAAGAGAAGATAACGAACCAGTTTGTTCATCAAGATTATACCAACAGAGACCAAAAAGTTAAATGTGAGTGCCACTGTGGGCCCACATATTCGTTGCTGATGGCGCCTGGCACCATCAGAGGAACGCAACTCATTGAACAGTGAAGATCGTATATCTTCCAGTGCTTTTCCTACACGGACACAAATTCAATAAATCATGTCGTGAAAATCTATAGAATGTGACCATTTACATAGAATGCCAACATAAAATATACTGATAAAAAAGTCTAACTCACTATAGACCCATTTGAATGACCTGTAACAATATCCCAATAGTAAGACCCTCAAACGGGATTGTAACAAACTATGAGCATAAGCTGAAGCCTAAAACGTCAGTAATCAAAGAACATCACCAAAGAGTGGCTATGTTAAAGCGACGTGATAGGATGAGAACTGGTTGTTTTATAAGCTTACAGAACTTTTATAAACAACAAAGTGTGACTAAAGAGTGATAAGATCAGGATGCGAACTTGCCAAAGTTGTCAAGAAGACTCTAAGGAGTCTACGCCAAGAAAAGATCAGGAAACGAAAGATGAGGTGCTGAATTAGTGCAAATGAGACACTACTAAATTTAGGCAAACCCCTTACTTCTGCAATAATCCAAGCTTGAACACTATAAACATTACCAGGTGCAATGGAACTCTACTTGACTGCTTACTTTGTTAATCCGAATATCCAATGTGCTACCGACATTCACTTATTAAAAAAAAAAAAGGAGATATTTTACGCCCTATGACTAGCTACTACAATGACACAATTGACAAAGTGTGCCATACCCTTTCGTAAAATAATATCATACACCGACATTTTTCTGCCACAATTTCCTTAAAAATATGTCACATTTAGGAGTAGGGAGGAGGGATAATTAATATCGCAATACGTCAATGCTTCAACAATTGCTTCCTTAAATCAAGACTTAATCCAAATAATGATTATTGATCCTCAACATAACTAATGTCCTTAAAGACTCTTTAAAATAAAAATCAAGCAATACAACTTATTTCTTCCTTAAACTTCAATCACCAAAAATATAGCAATAATCATGGTATAAAATTGCAAAGTTTCACACTTGTTCATGCATTACCAACATACCAACAGATCTATGAGAACAAGAGGTAGCTCAAGTGGTAGAGCACTCATATCCCAACCATGAAGTTGGGGTTCGATTCTCACCCGCAACATAGTGCGCTCATTTGAACCAAAAAAAAAAAAAACATACCAACAGATCTATACAGACAATTAACATTAACATAGAACTCACAAAAATCCATCCATTAAATCCAAAATTATACACTACCCATGTAATCAATTTCAATAAAATGCACCATAATCATACAAATTACTGACACATTCAATCATAAACCATAAAAACTCCAATTCACATTAACTTTTAACATTGAACCCACAAAAACTATCTAAAACTACCAATGTAATCCAATTTCAATAAAATGCACCATTATAATGCCAATTTCTGTCATAATAAAGCATAAAACAAAAACTACCAAAATCAATATTAACCAATATCTAAAACCCATAAAAACTATCACTTTCACCAAAATTTAAAATCAACCAACATCTAAAACCCAAAAAAATTACCTCTTTCACCTGAAATTAAAATCAACCAAAATCTAATATCCAAAAAATTACCTTTTTCACCAGCATCACTGTCTTTACGCTTGAGAATCTTCCTCACATTCTTGCTTAGAAGCAAATTAAACATGTTTCTACTACAAAGCATTCCCCTTTTTATGTCAATAAAACCACCTCAAATATACTCACCCTTTTGACTAAAACCCAACATTTCAAACACAACAAACCAAAAAAAAACACACAGACAAACAAACAAACAAAATAAACTCCTTTATTTAGTGGGTATATTTATTTGAGTTTATTATATTTATGGATAAAGAGATAATATGAAAAGGGGTAAGAGAAAAAGTACAAAAAAAACAGAAGGAAGAGAAAGAAAAGTGAAGAATGAAGCAGGGGGAAGCAGAGTGACAGACACACGGGTAGTCACAGACACAGAAATAGAGGAAGTTAGAGTGACCATAGATTCTCGTGTTGTTGCGGGGTGAGACGGTTTTATACAAGAATTTGTGTAAGACGGGTTTTTATCAGTGACGAATATAGAGAGGGGGAGACTGAGAACGAATACAAATTCTTGTGTTATTCTGTGTGTAAGGTAGCTTTATACGAGAATTTGTGTAGAACGGGTTTTTGGCAATGGCGAAAAATAATTGGGAGAGACTAAGAGTGAAATAGTTAATACAAATTCTCGTGTTATTCTAGGGGTAAGGCAGCTTTATACAAGAATTTGTGTTAAATAGGTTTTTGGCATTGGTGAAAAATGATAGGGAGAGACCGAGAATGAGTACAAATTCTCGTGTTACTAGGGTAAGGCAGCTTTATACGAGAATTTGTGTAAAATAGGTTTTTGGTAGTGGCGAAAAATAACTGGGAGAGACTGAAAGTGAATACAAATATCCGTGTTAATCTAGGGGTAAAGCAGCTTTATACGAGGATTTGTGTAAAATAGGTTTTTGGCATTGGTGAAAAATGATAGGGAGAGACTGGGAGCGAATACAAAATCTCGTTTTATTCTCGGGTAAGGCAGCTTTATACGAGAATTTGTGTAAAACAGGTTTTTGGGTAGGGATGAAAATAGAGAAAGTGGACAAAAAAAATTGTGATATTATTATAAAAAGAAATAAAATAAAAAGTGGGGTACAGAAAAGAGTAAAGAACAACATAAATTAGCGGAAGAAGCGGGTGAATGACGAAGAAGGATTGAAGTCTGAAGATGACTCAAAGTTTGTGTTTTTTTGGTTGCAAAACTTTGTTAAAGATGTTGTTCGTTTTTGTGTGTATGAGACTGTGTGGATTGTGTAACATCCACCGACAGTTGGGCCATCTATTTTGTCCCCTTCTTTTAATAGTATTAGGAGTATAACGGCATTGTAATGGTGTGGCTAATCTTGTAAATTTGAACCAACTTAATTAATTCTTATGTGAGGTCATTTTATGTAAAGAGAGTGTGACACGATTCAATTGATTACAACTAATGAATAACGATTGTTTGAGTGTTACTTCAAAAGATTTATATTGGGAAGCGTTTCGCCTAGAGGGAAGTATCGGCGTGAGCCGGTGATGGACGAAGCGGAAGCGAGGGTGTCAGCTTCAGTAACGCAAACATTGGTGAGAATCCAATTCCCCGAAAACCTAAGGATTCATTTGCAAGTTTCGTCCACGGAGGGTGAGTTAGGCCTAAGATCAAGCCGAAAGGCGTAGTCGATGGACAACATGTAAATATTCTTGTACTACCCCTTGTTGGTCTCGAGGGATAGAGGAGGTATAAACCGTGAAAACGGGGTTGTGGGAGAGCAATACAAGCATCGTGTTGCTAGGCGAAGCGGTGGAGTACCACACCCTTGATGGCTAAAGTCCAATAGCTTATGCTCTGGCCCGAGAAGCATAGGGCTCGTGGAATCCGGTGTGAATCAGCAAGGAGCACCTTGTATTTAACTTATTGAAATAATTTCAATGAAAGTGACTAGATTGGTTGTCGAGTAGAGGGAATTAAATATATGGTTCAAATTGTTTATATGGATTAACTTTGTTGATTCAACGCGTGGAGTACTAAGTTTGTGGATATCAAGTTCAAAATATCATGATAATAACTTAACTTGAGATTATAGCCCATTGTACATTTGTATTGAGTAGGTCTTTTGTACATAGTTTGCAAGTTATCACAGAATTACCTCTTGAAAATGTAATAATTGTGAGTCCAACTTACAACAAAAAAATAGTTAGAGCTGAGTGAAACCAATTGTGTTTCAGCATTCCTTGGATGATTTCAGTAAAAACATGCTTGTAATGTACACAAGCAGGCATAACCAATTTCCACTAAATGTCACATTAGTTTGATAGTTATCATAGTCAGTACCAAACAACAACATTTATTAGAACTAACTAATTACTAGTACTGCACTACCAGTCTACCACATCAAGTAGCCATGGAATCAATTTCAACAACTCGTCTATAAATTCTCCTTTTATTTTATTCTAATTTTAATTATTTCACTCGTTTTAAACTTATGACGGATACTGTCAATCTTAATCCGGAATTGAGATTATGTAAATAGTCATTCGGAGAGGTAGTTTGGATTGTGCGTGTCAGAGTGTAAGAGTAAGAGATAGAGTTACACCCACCGACAGTTGGGCCATCAATTTTGTTGTGATGTTTGTCTACATTTTCCCATAAAAAAATAGTACGGATTTTAAGTAAATTTAATAGCATGGGCATGGTGTGCGCATGGAATCAATTTCAACTAATCATGTTTGTAGGGTTATGGCTTTTCTCAATCTTCTTTTTGACATAGTGTGTTCATTAATTTTGGTATTTAATGATTACAAATTTGATCCATTTACTTACATACATATAAAATAAACGAAAAATTCAATTTGCCCTTTTGCCTGAAATACCCAAAATTTTAATCTAGAAAATAAATTCAATTAGTCGCGATTCTGTTTTTAATTATCAGTCGATACACCCAAATTATGTTTGTTAAACTCGTGTGTAAAGTTACTAAACTAAGTTACAAAGTTAGCTAAGCTCGGTAACTTTGTAAAAGAGTAATCCATTTACAAATTATCCGTTGGTATGGTCTTTTTCCTAATGCTAGTATTGTCTAAAATGCATTTCACAAAAAAATAGTCTAAAATGGATACCAAGATTTTCAACTACATAAAACATGGCTCATGAATGAGAAAAAGAAGGGTGGTTACCTAAAAATAATCTTATGTATAAGACCAGTTTAATAACAATAAGCATGATGATTGAAATACTTAAAAAAAAAATATGTAAAATAAGTATTTTTTTTAATAACCTACTATTTTATTTTGTTAACTGACTAATTTAAATGTCAGTAATTATTTTGACATAGTAATTTCTCATGATAAATTAAAAATTAAATAAATATACAGATTAATTTGAGCTATTCTTCTATTGAACCTCGTCCTTATCGTCTTTTAAATAAGTTGTTGGTTGTAATTTGTAAATATACTTACTAGCAAGGCCACCATACATACATACATAAGTGTAGTTATACTCCCTTATCTAAATAAATATTTTTTACATTTATTGTTTTGAAAACATCACCTAGTTTTGAAGAATCCCCTATATATGGCGATAGGGCACCACCCGGTGGTACCGAATCTCGGCGCCACCATAATTAAAGAAATTTAAAAATTAAAAATTAAAATGTAAATTTTCGTTTTTACGCCAAAGTTTTAAGAATAGGTATGTAATTTTATATCGTTTTGAATAAACTAAAAAAACTCTAACTAACTTTTCTATAATATTTTACACCAAAATAGTTTATTTATTTTTTTACGCTAAATTATCTTCATCAACAATTATGTTTTTCATCATTGTATTGTGTTCTTCATCTTCTTAAGTTTTTCATCTAGCTAGAGGGTTCGTTCTTCATCTACACGCCAAGAAAAGCGAAAATATAATATAATCCCTCAGTATAAATTCTGGTATTGTTATATATAACAAATGGAGTCTCTTAATTTAATTTGTTTTAGCAATGAGTCAAATACGAACTCTAGTATTCAATGAAGCAGTAACGAATGCCATTGCCACTTGCTAGACCAAGACGAGTAGACGACGCATCTAATGAATGAAAAGTTCTCACAATTTCATGTCTAATTTTTTGATTTGAAAAGTTTGAACATTGTGTATGCCATATAGTTTAGGACTAGAGAAGTACATATTGCATGAACCTAGTTTTTATTCCCGACTGCCTTACGACCTTACCCATGAACATAAGTACACATTGCATAATTTATTTGTTAAATACAAGATTGTTCATACACTATATACAACCAAACACTATCTAGTTTGTTGTAAAACTTCCCCTACAAAAGTGGCCAGACTCAAGTAAAATTCTACTAATTATATATTTATTTATCATCAACTATAATTAGTTATGAAACTTTAAGTTCCTAAACTACCCTTTTTGATTAATTGATTTGAAAATTCAAATTTTATGGGTGGGAAATGAAAATAGTTAAATAATTTACTATAATACCCTCGGTGGCGCCCAATTTGAGTACCACCCGGTGGCGCCATCTCATTTTCCTATATTAAAACACAAACATTTGATTCCATTTTTCTTAAGTCACATCATTACATATCGCATTGCAATAGTGGAGTAATGGTGGGGCCATCTAAAAAAGAAAACAATTTTATTTATGCAGCACAAGTTGCCAAGCATATGCATTTTGCAATTTTATTATCAGTTATTTCATGTGTTCGTAAATTTTAATAATTTGTGTATATCCTATAATGTTATAAACGTTTGGGTAAGATGGTCTACTATATAAAAGATCATTCATTTATTAATAGCATTAAATAAATGTATTTTTTAAAAAAAGGATTGTCACACGAATCGTCTTATTGTAGCATTTGTGCTCAAATGATGGCTCATTCCCTTGAATTCGGGTTTGCAGTAAATTGATGGCCCAATAACTTATTGCTACTTGCATTAAAATATGCAAAGAAATATACGAAGTATTTTCATTTGGGTATTTTATTAGACAATTTGTTTTATTAAATTTGCTTATATTTTTCCAAAGAATTTCCCGTTAACAGTTGCAATCTACTTTATTGTGAGAGAAAGTTCATTAAAGTAAAGACGCTATTGTCTATTGACTAGGACATGGAGTGTACTTTAGGAAATTTATTATATGAATGAACTAGAGTGTAGCTTAACATAAATTTAAGCATTTAAAAGCATAGCTGTAAATATAACTTTTTTTCATAAATTAATTATACTCTTTAAGTTTTGCAGAAAATTTCACTTAATTAGAAGAACTCAATACAACAATATGATAACCAAAGTAAACTGTAAATTTTTTATACTTGTATAGTTCCATAACCTTTTTAATTATGGTCAAAGTTTGTAAATATTGGCCTTCAAAATGATAAATAGGCAAAATTGATTAGATTGAAAGTAGTATATGTTAAATAACATAAATGATTATATTTTTTGCTTACTATTGTTGTTATCATTGTTGGTGTCGTGTTGTCGTTGCCGTTGTTATACCTAAAAAATATTTGATGGAACAATTAAACTCAGTTAAGCTAAGTAATAGTTTCCGAGTTCGTTCACTTAAACATCAAGCTCAAAATATTTCAATATAACTCAAAAATATAACATATAATAAACTAAGTTAAATTTAAGTTTTAATTCTAAAAAATTAAAATGTAACTTATAATCTTTAAAAACGTTCAGAAAAATATATACATAAGCTCAATTATATATTAGGTCTTATGTAGTATATCAGACGTATGTTCTTTTTTTCTGAATATAAGAAACATTTTTTAAATACTAATGAGTTATTAGCCGCTTCCACCCTGATGTTGATAAGTTATTACCAGTGAAGTACCATTATGCTACGGACTACAAGCATACTTTTAAGATATTTACAAATACAAATATGCAAATTATCACATCATGTCATCACGTAATATCTATTACTCCATATTTATTAAATAGCGTTATAAGGTAATGGTTCGACAATTCTTATCCAAGATTTTACATCATCGTAAATTACGGTTGTGCATAATATTAACAATGCAAGCACGTATTTGCACAAAAAACATAGCTATCATGCAATTTGCAATCGTATTCCTCAATTATTATTTGAAATTTCATGTCAAATTATACACCCAAATAATCGAACCTTTTTAAAATATCAAAACTCTTAAAAACAAACCCGTGCATCAACAATTCAACATTATACTTATGTATTAGCAACAAAAAATTCAACATTTTGCACCAAAATTATCAGTCGGATTACTTTAGTTGCGGTTTTCATTTTTGTACAAATTGTTACATGATTATTAAAATAATTTGTTAGATTCTTTTATTAGTCTTTATCTTTTTGTTGATTTGTGTTAAAAGGCTAAATTTGTTGTTGGTGAGTACTGAGTACTAAACGTGCTAACTTGCGCTGATGAATAAGAAACTCAGAATGGTGGATATGACAAGTAAAAGGGTAGAACTGTGGTGTTATGAAACACACAAGTACAGTAGTACACCAATAATAACGGTAGGAATTCCTCAAATCGTCAAGAATAGGACCTTAGAACTTCAGAAACCCAACCCGGACAACGAAGTAACCCTAACGAGACAGCATAACCCGAGATCAACACCAACAAAATCGAGTGAAGAGATCACCCCAAACCACATGGAACTGGACTAGTACAAACAAACCAAACCTGCCTAACAGACTGATTATCATACACTCTCTCAACCACGAACCTCTTGACCACATCCAAATTATTGCAGCACACTGTCCAAGACTCCAAGTCTACGAAAATTTACATGTAAGATGGAAAAAGTTCCCGAACCAAAGGGAATGAAAAAACAATAAAAGTAGGGGGCTGCATTCTTAACAACAAGTGGATGAGGAGGCCAGAAAAGACCAGTGGCCTGTGGGTATTGGATACGATCATACGAAAGTTCTAAACCAAGTCAAGGATGTGCATCGTCATCGATAGTCAGTAAGTGATATAAACTTCATGAAGTCTAGATTATAGCAACTAGAGCTATACTACTAACCAAAAACATTATCAGACAAGTTTCACAAATCCTCAAATTCGGAGGCAACATTTTGAAGTCATAATTAATCACTAAAATTACTAAGAATCAGAGTCAAGAACAAAAACAGAAGAGCGGGAATGAAATGAGGCTAACTGGAAAAATAAAGATAAGACCAGAAGGGTAACTGCTCCATAGTTGAGGTGAAAACAGTACTCGCAGAATCCTGAACTTTGTTACTTCTTCTTAGCCTCATTTGCCTTGATCTGCCAATCAAAAGAATAATATTGGGATGAGTTACAGAACAAGAATGATACAGTAGAACCTCAAGTAGTGTCATTATTTAACAAAAGTTTAGCAGATCTCCGGGTTCATAAGTTCATTAACCTACCTTTTTAACACCACGGATCTTTTTAGCTCTGTTCTTCCTTTCTTTAAGTTGTTTCCTTGACTTCTCGATCTTGGTGTCCAATCCGTTCTGCACCATACAAAAGAAAAGATAAAACTAAGAAAATAATCATTCATTAAACGAAATATGGCTAGCATATAGCCAACTTTCACGGGCAGAATAGCAATTATTAGAAGGAGAAGAGGTCATTTGCATAATTACCCTGACAAGTCTGTATTTGGGCTCAAACTTCTTGGCACTCTCAACAGAATCGTAAATCAGACCGAATCCAGTGGATTTGCCTCCTCCAAAATGAGTACGGAACTTGAAGACAAAGATTGAGTTTGGATCTCTGACGTCATACATTCTGGTAAGTTTTTCCTTCAATTCAGCCTACACAAAGATGGTAAGACACCAATACATAAGTCATGGCAAGAAGCAATTATGTGTGCATATTTTGCAACAAATTTGAAATTTCAAAAATAAAATATCACGCCTTTTTGGATATTCACGAAAGCTAGGAAAAGAAGTAAGAGATATTGATAATGAGGCAAAGACTCGTTCCTGCCAACACATTTGTTCTGTACCAGGACGTCCTCGAGCAAGCAGAAGGGTAGAAAGCGAATTGTAAGGGGGCAAAATTGGATATTACATAGTCGTGCACCACAATAGCTACAGCTTATGTACAAGGCGCCTAAGCACCATTACGTGATTTTGCTAGGTCGTCATTCAGCCGTGCCCTTCGTTGTTTAAAAATATGCACAAAGCAACGACAGCACCACCTCCGAGGCTCCGACACAAAGCAGAATAGGTTCATTTTATTATATCAGCAATAGCGATTATGGGGATGAAACAAATAACTGTTTCATCCAAATCACAAACAAATCAAGACTGATGCACTATCAACTTCGAAGGGCGAATGAACCATCAGAACAAATGCTAAAGAATCAAAATCAGTGAGTTTGTATCACGAGCACAAATACATGTAAATTTGAATTTCCACCAAAAGCAAGGTAAGTTACAGGAGTTCAACTTCAATTGAAACTTATGCAGCATTTACAAAAGTAACCTATACTCCTATAGCTTGGTCACAATATACTACTACGTAGTATCAATCATTTAAATGTCCTTACTACCCCTGAAAATATAGACAACCCCCACCAGAACATCGTAATTCAAACCCCAGACCCTGTTGATGATGAAACTACACGAGGCACAAAACTGAAACTTTGTTCAATCATTTACATGTACCTACTACCCCTGAACATGTAGACAACGCCTAGCAAAAAATTATAATGCTAACCTCAGCCTTTGTTCATGATGAAGCTACAATAGGGGCAAAACTGGAACGTTGTTCAGCATATTAAGTTCTAAAGTGCAATACTAAGACACTGTACTACAAATATCAAACTTGACATCAAAACTCTACTTTACTTTCCTAAATGTACACCCAAAGTAGTCAGTAAACAAGTGAACAATGCAGAGGTGCTGAACCATGCTGATCGGAGCATTTCTCTAAAATATTTTACGGCATTTCCAATACTAGAGCTAATAAAAGTCTCAAACCATAACAGTCATTCAAAGAAATTGTTGCATAAACTCACAAACAATATGACGAACTGTCTATCAGAGAACGCAATCAACGGTTCGGACACAATATATTCTATATTGGCAAATTTTAACATAAGCTACATGACAACAATTTGCAACCTTTGCCGTAATGTAAAACACATAGGCAATAGCATATCGATTTCGACACTGGATCTCCACAGCTATTAAGCTATCGAATTCCTACATAATGATCTTCTACTACTCCGAAATAAGTTCAATGCATACAGCAATAAATCAACACAATATCAAAAGCTATACTTCTTGCGCCTTGATCATTTGTTTAATTTTTTATTCTTGAAAGCGGCAATTTAATCGAAGGTAAACAAATGACCGGAACGGAAACAATAATGTATCAAACATGATGAAAACAAAAGACATGTAAATGAAATAGCTACAAAAATCAAACCTTGGAGACATTGGCGCGTCCAGGATGAAGAACATCAATCACCTACATTTTAATAATGAATGAAATATATAAAATTGCATAGATTCAGTAATTAAGCAGAGTAACAATTTTGTTACCAGAAAGAGAGAGAGAAGAAGAAGAAGAAGAAATATACAAATTGTTTGCGAGAAAGGAGACGGTTGGTCATGAACTTGCGAGTTCTGATAGTAACAGCTTTGTCCGCCATTGTTTCTCTCTCTACCGAGGTTTAGTGAGATGGAGAGAGAGAAATGAACGGATTGTGATTTGTGAAGAGATCGACTGCTACTGAGTGTTAGGGTTTTAGAAATGCTTCTTGTGACTTATGAGGATTGAGATGGTACCAATTTTTACCTTTGGGTCCTTCACTCTCATTTTTTTAGATGGAGTATCATTAGTCCTATTTTCGTGTTCTATTGTGTATTCACAAATCACAAGTAGGGCTTGTAGGGGGTTTATTGGTCGAGGATCGGACCAGACTAGACCAAATTCTTTGGATCAAAGATTAAGTGGGGGTTAAATGGTGGACGGGAAATTGGACCATATTAATATTTGTCTCGTCCGGTCTGGATCACAAAAACGCGTGGATCAAACCAGACCAAATATTATTGCCATGAACATAGGTTAGTATTTAATGTTAGACATAAGCAACATTATATTTTGACTAGGTTTAGGAACATAATTAAATATATTTTATAATACGTGTAAACAAAGTAGACATAAAATCAACAGTTCATAAATTATACATCAGAGTTGTACATCGGATAATGTAATTTCCGAGTTTCATACGGAGTAATAAACTTTTTTACTTTTATTTTAAAGAATATGGGTTTTACTATATAGTTTTGAGCACGTTCACTTATATATCAAGCTAAAAAAAATACCAATGTTGCTCAAAAACTATACTTATAAATACAATTAATTTTGATTTTGCCATCTATAAATTATTATATAACTTATAAATTTTAAATAATCCAAAAAAAATACAAGTAAACTCAAAAACTAAAAAGGGTATAAGGTTATACATCTGATGTATAATCTTTTTTCCCTAAAATCAATAATGTTACAAATTTAAAGATTCTTTTGTCATATAAGTTTAGTCCATGGTCCTATGGTCCGTTCGATGTGGTCGAGGACCAAACCGAATACCAAATTTGAGTAAACGGGTGGACCGTGGAGTGGACCAAGTAAAATATGGTCTAGACCAAATGGTCTGATCTCGTATGGTCTTTGGCCTAGACCATTGAATGGACAACCTTGTCATCAAGTCTCATGCAAGACGAGCATATCCGTTGTCAATGAAGACAAGTCGGGTTGCCTCTCCTAATAAGGCAAGTGGGAGGGCAACTCGGGTTGCCTCTCACTTTCGTTGTTGATATTATTATTACTTAACTTCACAACATCTCATGTTAATGCTATTACGTTTACTACTCATGCAATTATTATAATTTCGTTCACTACTCTCGTTATTTTTGCAGCTAAGTTCACTGTTCATGTCAATTATACCAAACTCATACTTTCTCATGTTGTTTTTACTGCAAGTATTATTGCATTTATTGTTATTATTGCTACTTCCACTACTACTGCCGTAACTATTGTTACTCTCACTACTTCTGCATTTAATATTATTAATTTCAGTATTCCGGTTGCTACTATTATTACTTTCACTACTCTCGTGGCAATTTTTTTAGTTTTGCTTATTGTATTAGACGTATGTGTTTAAATAAATATTAAATACTTGATCAAAATGACATTTAAAAGTATATTATACTTTAATGATTAAAGTACAAATCTAAAGAATTATGAAATATCGTATCTTTTGAGAATCTTAATTTATATTTACATACGGAGTATATATTTTCCAAAACCTAACCCACTTATATTATATTGATATGTTGAACAATTAACATCTTTATACATCCAAAATATATACTACGGAGTATATGGATTTTTATATGTTTATGTCATTCCATTACCGCCTTCTGGTTCCCGGTTTATATATATAGTACTAGGTTTGGTTCTCGGCCGTGCCCGGGGTTTCTCTATTTACCTTTTAATTTTTTTATATGAAATATAATTGCGTAAATACATGTATAACTTAAACATTAACATTTATAATATGACATATCTTAAAATTATGATGAGATGTAAATTTATCATCAAACTAAGTAACAAATTTGCTACTTTTGCCGATAATATTATTACTTTAACCCCATCACATGTGAATGCTATTATGTTCACCACTCCTACGAGCACTATTGTTTTTTAACTACATACCCCCGCTATTTTTGTAGGTTAATTTTATCAAATATATATATTTAAATAAATTAAATATTTTTCTTAAATTGATTGGTTCGGTAATCGTTCATACTTTTTCCGTTGTTACAATTGTTAATTTTCTACATTTGTTGTTACCACTATTACTTTTACTACTCTCGCGTCATTATTGTTACTTACACTACTCACGCATTTAATAAAACTAATTTCACCACTTTGGTTGTTGATACTATTACTTTCACCCACGGCTAATATTGTTACTTTCACTAATCAAATAGTCGCAAAAGAGTGATTCATTTAATCATATTTACTACATTAAATGTTGTTATATTTATTTTCATTACTAACAAACGTAATTTTGCTACTTACACAATTTTAGTAGGCTTATATATTTAAATAATAAATATATTACATATTTGCATTAAACCATTATGTTACTTCATTTTTATATCAGTTGTTTATCGATTCGTACTGGTCGTATACATTTAAATAAATATTAAATATTAGATTATAACATAATTTAAAGAGTTATGAAATATTGTAAAAAAAAATTAATATTGATTTGACTACTTACTATAGTTACAAAACCCACCCTTCTTGTATTATATTGATTGATGATATGTTAAACAATATATAACTTTATGCTTCTAAATTATATAGTATATGCATTTTTGTATATTTTTATAGAGGGCTGCGAAACATCGTCGACGTTTTATAAAACATCGTCGACGTTTTTAAAAAAAAAGACCACTACTACCCTTTTCTCTCCTTCCTCTCTCTAACTTTTTCTCTAAAATTCTAAAATCTCATAAACTAATCTAAACAACTTCCACAAAAATTTGAAAGACGGTTTTCATATAAAATTAAACGGTGGTCAATGGCGGACAATTAATCATCGGTACGTAATGCAAACCCTTTAACGTAATTTTTGTTTTGTTTCTTTAGTTTTCCATTAACGTAAATTTGAAAGACGGTTTCCATTGCTTTCTTTGTTAGTGTTCCGTTACGAGCCTATGACATTTGTTGATTCTTGAACACTCTTTTGAAGTCAATTTATAGTTTTTAGGCCGAATTCATGAATATTGATATGATTTTTGGACGATTTAGGGTAGGCAACTCTAAATTGGACGTTGATATAGGGAATCAACGTCCAATATAGACGTTGATAACCAAAGTTAACGTCCCACCTAGACGTTGATACCCCATATCAACGTCCAAGGTGGACGTTACCAACAGTTATCAACGTCCAAAGTTGACGTTGGTTCCTATCATCAACGTCCAATATGGACGTTGAACACTATATATAACGTCTGTCCTAGACGTTGACACCCCATATCAACGTCTAGGTGGGACGTTATGTATATGGTTCAACGTCCAATGTGGACGTTATGTACATGGTGCAACGTTTTTTTGAAGTTTACTTGCGTATTTTCGTGTTTTCGTGTAATTTCTCGTGTTTTCGCACGGTTTATTTAAGTTTTAATGTAATTTCCGCTTGTAAACAGGGTTTATTTGAGGAATTTGTCGATAATGGGTTCGATTTCAACCCTTTATTTGTGACGGATATAGGATTTGATACTCGTGACGAAGCGTTTGATTGGGCCCAAAAGATAGCGTTTGCTAATGGGTTTGCATTGGTGAAAGCAACTAATGGAGCGAAAAACCGTAGCGAACCCGACTTGTTATCTTCATATTTGCGTTGTTCTAGGTACGGGAGGCCACCGGGAGAGTATGATCCCGATAATCCTAGGAAACAATCCGGTTCACCTAAATGTGATTACAAATTTCGTATTCGAGCTGTGCAAAACAAGTTTCGGGGATTCGAGGATAAACCCACGATACTTTGGAACATTGTGGTTGCCGTTGGTTTTGGGAAGCACAACCACAAGTTGGTAAAGTACAAGGATGGACATAGGCATTTTGCGGGTTTAACTGAAGAAGAGAAAGAGTATGTGAAACAACAAATCCGGGCCTCGATTCCCCTGAGAGATATTAAAAACGGTCTTCATCAAAGAACCCCGGAAAAACCGCAACCCTCAAGCACCCAAATATAATTAAAGTGAGACAACCAAGCTGAGGCGTGAAATGAGAGGGAATCGAAATCCCGCTCAACAAATGTTGTCCTTAGCTGTAGAAGCGAAATATGTGCATTGGCATGAGAAGAATCCCGAGACATGTGAGCTTTCTCATGTTTTCATGTCTCATCCGGAAGCCGTGAAGCTGTTTCGTACCTATCCACATGTTGTGCTTATTGATTCGACATACAAGATCAATGTGTACAAGATGACACTCGTTGAGCTTGTTGGTGTCACACCATGTGGATCTTCATTCTTGATTGCTTGTGTATTGATTCCTTCTGAGTCGGAAGATGGGTACAAATGGTTATTGAAGAAGTTGGGAATGCTTCTCGAGTTCACCGAAGCATCTATTTCAGCGTTTGTCACTGATCGGGAGTTGGGTTTGATCGCGGCTCTACGGTCCGTCTATCCTCTTACACCTCACTTGTTGTGTCGTTGGCACTTGAACCGTGCTGTTGAGAGCAAAGCACAATCGTGGTCAAAGCATGAGTGGCGCACAAAGCAAATCATGTGCAATGAAGAGCATGGTTGGAATGGAGTGATAAATGCTACTACCAAGGAAGAGTACGAGTTGCGTTGGGCCGCCTTTTGTAAAAATTGGAAGGTAGTGGCGACTTATGCGGCAAAAACATGGGGCCCGTACTCAACAGGGTTCATATTATGCTACACGAACCGGTATTTCCATCTTGGAAACACGGCTACTTCCCGGGTGGAGTCCTCTCATTCTCTTTTGAAGGCTTGGTTGAAAAGTTCTAGCCTAACCCTTGATACTATGTGGTCCCGTATTCATTCTATGCTTGAAGGACAACACTCCAAAATAAGAAAAGAGCTCGAGGAGTCAAGAAGTAAACCTCGTCATACATCTCATTTGTTTTCTTTGTTGAAAGGAAAGGTGTCCTTAAAAGCCATCGGGATTATGGAAAATGAAACTAAGAGGGGAATTGAGTTAGGGATCGGGTTGGTTAATGGATGCGGTTGTGCTTTAAGAACTACTCATGGCTTACCTTGTGCTTGTCTCTTGGTTGGTTTGAAAAACAATGATGAGAGAGTTCACCTTGATCAAGTTCATTCATTTTGGAGGACATTGGAGTATGGGAATGATGACACAATGCCGAAAAACGATAATGATGCCTTTGAAGAGCTCGTCAGTGAAATGAGAAGAAGTGATCCGGCAAGTAAGAGATCTTTTATTGAGAAGATGCGCACCTTTCTTCATCCGGAAGACGAGTACGTATTGCCACCCCATGTTAGAGAAAACCCCAAAGGTCGACCAAGAGGATCTACTACTAGGAACAAGTCATTTTTTGAACATGTAAAGAGGAAGTTTGGGACACCTGGTTCAGATGGATCGACGACCACTCAACAAACAACAGTTGGTGATTTTGATGAGGTGAGGGTCGGTGCACCTTTGGAATTGGCTTACACTAGGGGTCCTTTGTCAAGCTGGAATAAAAGATGGGGGGTCCCGGAGGAGATGTGGTGTTTTTTTTATGGTTGGGTGGATGTAGGTGATGATGGTCATTGTGGTTTTCGAGTATTGTCTTATGTTGTCCGGGGTCGAGAAACTGACCATCTAGTGATGCGAGAATGGTGTGCTCGAGAGATTAGGGGTTTTGAGGTGTACAAGGATTATTTTGATGCGGCCTACGTCACAGATAATGGTTTTACTATGTTTGACAACACTTTGAGGCGCATTGAATTTTCCAACAACACCGGTTGTGGTCAAGAATATTGGATGCATGACGTTGATCTGTATGTTTTCGCATCGTTGTTTAACTGGGCAATTTGTGTCATAGGTAAGGCCCCGTCTAGTCCGAGTACATGGCAATGTAGTACATTTTTGCCTTTAAGAAGTTGTCCTCAAAGTCCGATCCCATATGGTGTTTTGTGGATTTTAAATCACCACCAACATTGGATGCGGTTGCATTGTAGTGGACCACCTCAAGAAGTTCCAATGCCTCCAATAGAGATGACTTGGGCGGGGTATAGAGAACAAAATGTTGCACACTATGAAGATTTGTACAAGACAAATTTCGAAAACTGGCACACATGTATGGGAACGACACCTAGAGTGCGTCGCACAAGAAGGGATAAGTCTTGATTGTTGTACTTGTGTAATTGATGGATATTTATGTATTATTTTTTCTTCTTTTATCTCAATTTATTTTTGATTAAATAAAATTGACAATACTCGAATAAAGATGACATACATTAATAAAGCTGACATACATTAATAAAGTACTGGAATAAAGGTCACGTAAGTTAAAGTCTTAAAATTACATTACATAGAAGAAACGATTAAAATACCCATGCTGCAAACCAAATCATCATCACCACAATTTTCCATCAAACACATGCAGTCGGTTTTAGTAAGACTAATCAGTGGATGAATATTCCTTTGGCTTGAATAACTCCTCCTCCATGTAGCCGGTGTAAATGTGGTATATAAAAATTGGCTCGGGCGGGCCATGGAATATCTGACCATCACCCTGATAACCCTCCATAAGCTGATGCAGTGTCATGGACGAAATGATGGTTTCACATCTTTTGAAAAATTCAATCAACTCCGCCTCGATCCTCTTTAGTTCATCCCTTTTCAGAAGGACAGATTCTAAACAACAACATAAAATGGTAACAACTAATTACTCAAAACAAACAAATGATATAATTAAAGTTTGCAATTAAAGTTGACAGAAATTTTACCTTTTGTTATATTCATTTCAGGAATATGAGGGTAATTTGTTTTATAGGGAGTACCCATCATTTGTGGTAGTGATACGAGATTAGGTTCATAACGGTTCATGAAATCCCAAAGGATATTATTATTAAACACGATTAGTAAACGGCGAAATATGGAAGGAAACTCATTAACAATTTCATCTATTCTATTTTGTATGAAATTAACCTCTTCAACATCGTTCATAGGCATAATGGTAGATGAGATTTTAGGGAGATAGTAGATGAGATAGTAAGTTATGTGAAAAATGATGGTGGAGTGAGCTCCTTAAATAGAGGGGAGGCTTGGAATTCGTTCCGGAAATGATGTGACAACTCAACTGACGAATTTAATAAAGTTCTGAGCATGATGTGACAACTCAACTGACGACTTTAATAAAGTTCTGAGCATAATGTGACTACTCAACTGACGAATTTAATAAAGTTCTGAGCATGATGTGACAACTCAACTGACGACTTTATTCATTAATTAAAAACTGATAAATATTACAACGATCAAGTGCAGAACAAACAATTAATCAGCGTTAAATACATTTCATTAACACTTAATCAGTTGAATATCCTTCGGATGAAGAACCATTAGGCCTATAAAACTCCTCCTCTATGTAAGTTACATACATTTCATAGGTTTTAAGACTCTGAAATAGCCCCACGAACATCCGGCCGTCCCCTTCACATAAAGAGTGTAAGGTCCTATATGGGACAACTGTTAAACATCTCTTGAACAGTTCAACAATCTCCAACCTCACTTTCTCCCACTCATTTCACTTCAGGATAACATTTTCTGGATTTAAAAATTAATCTGGTTAATAATGTCACAAACTTTTTTGATTAGAAAAATTAGACAATAGATTATAAGTAATGATACCTTCAGTTACGTTCATAGGATGAATGGAAGGGTTGTTGAGACCGTAAATAGGTCCATGCATTAGTTGAAGCGATGATAGAGGAGGATTGCCACGACTTATGAAATTATTAAGTACATGATTATTCAACACAATCATTAGGCGGTCGAATAGTAAGGGAAACTCGTTAACTATCTCGTTAATTTTATTTTGATAATAATTCACTAGTTGTATGTTAGTCATCACCATGATTAAAGTATAGGATAATAGAGGTAATATATTTTAAGAGTAGAGAGAAGATAGTGAGTTGTGTGGAAATAATTTGTTGGGTAAAGGGTTTATATAGAGGAAATGCTAGGGTTTTCATGTTGTGGCCATTACATAATTCAAAACATAAACTAATAATAATAAAAATAAAAGTACCATTACATAATTCAAACATAAAATAATCTAAAATAATCCGTAGAAACACAATACAACAAATAAAACATAACTAAATAATCAAACGTCGTCATGTCCTACATCATCGTCGTCGTCGTCCTCCGGGTTCCTAAAGTAGTCGGCCATATCTGTAACCAACCGCTGAACACACGATGTCATCGCCTGCTGAGTAGGCTGTCTGTAGATAAGTGAGAACCTCCATCCAAGAGCTTTGCCGAACTCCGGCTCATCCAAAAGAGGCACCGTAGAAAACTTGGTACGACGGCCAGGAGGAAAGAAATACGGGTGGGAGGACTTCGTGTACCATGTCATGTAACGATCGACCGTGTCAAACGGCATCACGACCGGGTGTGAACGGTCTCTCAAAACAATCCGAGCCTCTGGGAGCCCCCACTCCGAATCAGGATACTCCCCATAATACAACCTATAACCCGACTTCGGTGAAGGCGGACGATGCTCAACAGCTGGAGTAATCATAGCGGTCGGGATAGGCTGGACATACCCAAACTGACGCAAAAAACGGTCAGGCTGATATGGCTCTACTACATCAAGAAATCTAATCAACCCCGAATAAAGCGATGTCCTACAAGACCGATGTGAACCAACACCGTAAGGGGTCCAACGGATATGCTCCGCCCTAAGCCCGTCTAGCCTCTGACGGTGCTCATCTAGAATCTTCTCCTCCCCCTTAAACCTAGGAACCCGTGACCAAGCCTCCACCAATGGTCTACCCTCAACATAGTATCCTGCATGAGGTCGGAAATGGGGAAAATACTCATATATCCAAGCCTGGAGCAACGACAAACAACCGCTAAGCCCACGAGCATCTCTCCGCGACGCCATACCCAACTGACGGTACAAGTACGCCAATGTCGCAGCCCCCCAAGCATACTCACCAAAACTATCCAAGTCATCAAACAAATGAAGCATCCGGGCCACTACCCTATCACTAGACTTGTCCGTGAACAATGTCTGTCCAACCAACAACATCAAGTACGCCCTCAACGACTCATCATGGCGACCCGTCTCCACAACCTCCCTCAACTTCTGAGTCGACAACCCACCACTCCTATAATATGGTGGCTCGACATCCTGAAAAGCCAGCCCAAATAAAGTAGCCATCTTCTCCCTCAAGCCTGCATCATCCCTCGTGCTACCCTCCTCCTGCTCCACCATACCCTCCACAAAAACCCTAACGCCACTCACCTTTATCCCTAGAATACGCTGAACATCATGTAATAAGATAGTGATCTCTCCAAAAGGCATATGGAAACTGTTAGTATCCGGCTGCCACCTCTCTACAAATGCACTACATAGATTTTCATCTATGCCGGTGGTCACACAACTCATCAAAACACCAAGCCCACTCTCACTAACTCTCCGGGCAACCAGCTCCGGCACCTTCATCCCGTTCATAACCTCCATACAACCGGGTCGCTCGTAACACTTGAGCCACGTTCTCGCCGGCTTGGCCTCCGTCCAACTCTTATAAGCCACGTGCCCACCAAAACTACGTAAGACGTTGAGGTGATTCGGTCCTCCCTCAACCACGCCACTAAGACGCCAAGACAAATCCCTCTTCGTCTTCTTCCTCCCCGTGCTAGATGAACCCTGACTAACCGGAACATATCGTCCTCTACCAACCTGTACCACCTTCTTACCTGTTGGTTCAGCTACCTGGTTCTCTACAAAACACTCGTCATCGGGCTGCTCTGCCGCCTCCTCCGACTCAGATGCTGAACCGCCGTCAACATTACCATCATCAACGACCCCTAACCTATAAAAAACTGACGGAAAAACTGTCTCGCTCACAGCAGGCGGGGGCGTAGGGGAAACGTCCATACCCTCTGACTGAGTAGGACGAAAGACAACTCCGGCTTGACGCATACCGGGTAAGCGCCG
Source organism: Heliosperma pusillum (assembly GCA_022085475.1). Classification (NCBI taxonomy): domain Eukaryota; kingdom Viridiplantae; phylum Streptophyta; class Magnoliopsida; order Caryophyllales; family Caryophyllaceae; genus Heliosperma; species Heliosperma pusillum. The sequence continues at coordinate 116,241 of JAIUZE010001074.1, read as the reverse complement.
CTTAGATGCCGTCACTTTTCGGCCTTTCGTACGATCAGGGACCACCATAATGTTTTTTTCTTTATCCATCTGCATATAAAATAATACAACATTATAGACAATCGACCAAAAAAAATAAACTCATTACAAACAACATTTCAAATAACGAAAATAAAACCGATCATAAAAATATAAACATATATGATAATAATCATTTTACACGAATATGATAAAAATCATCGTCAACATTCAAAACCATCGTAAACATATAAACATATTTGATAATAATAAACATATAAACCGATTATAATTTTACATATGATAATAATCATCGTCAACATTCAAAACCATCGAAAACAACGCAATAACAAAAAATCGAAGGCATGTTGCACGTTGGTCACTAGACCAACGTCCAGCCCAGACGTTGGTCCTAGTGACCAACGTCCAATTACTCGTCTTTTTTCAATACCACCAACAAAAACCGTCTTCCGACAACAAAAATCTAATAATCCTCTTTCACTACTTCCACAAATTTCGCCATATTACATTTCCAACATACAAAATCAACTAAAAAACCGTCTTCAACAACATAAATCAAAAAACCGTATTCAACAACTTTAATCCAAATTTCACAAATTCAAATCAATTAAACATATATACATAAACAAATTCATAACATTTAAACATATAAACCACCAAATTCAAATCAATTAAACATATTTCAATGTAAAAACGATTTCAAAAATAAAAAGAAAATCAAAACTTACCTTAGGTGGTGGCTACGGTGGTGGTGGTGGTGGTGGTGGCTACTGGTGGTGGACGATGGCGGCAGTGGGGGGTCGTGGTGGTGGTGGTGGGGTCGTGGTGGTGGTGGTTGTACGGGAGAGGGAGAGGAGAGGAGAGTGAAAGAGGTTAATTGAAGTTAGAGAAAGGAAAAGGGTAGTGACGGTCTTTTTTATGAAAAACGTCGACGATGTTTCGTAACCCGGTTTTTATATTATTTCATTAATGCCCCTTGATTCAATTTAGAATAAGTAGTAATAAGTACTTCCTCCATTCATAACCCACAAATTATCATCGAGGACGAGAACTATGCGTGACAAACTAAAGACGTATATTGTCTTTTTTCACAATATGCAATTGAGGAGGGCAAGTGGATCTCCCAACTTGACCTCTCACTTGCATATTATGAGAGGGGCACTATCCGTCTTCAGCTTGTTACAGATAGTGACCGTCTTCAGTGAGACGAGCCGTTTAGAACCAAACACACCATTTACCTTGTTGACACTATTCATACGCGAATGAAATATTCGATATTACTCGTAGTATATATAAGGAAAAAATATATTCATGTGAGATCTTGTTTGATTCGTCTTTCTAGATACAATAAGATTATTATTATTATTTTTATATTTTTTACAATGTAAAATTGAAAATATTTACGGTGTAATATGTGTATTGACAAACGTGTAAAAGAGAAATGATATGCTTGATTATAAATTGAGGAAGTACTGAAAGAACCTCTTAAAAACTTTGTGCATTTATTGAGCGGGATCTATATACTAGTAATACTACACACAAGGAAAACACAAATTCTCATTGAAGACCGCGTATATCCGTCTTTAATGAAGACGGGTCGGATCCCCTCTCACAACTCACAAGAGGCAAGTAGAAGGACAAGTAGGGATCCATTTAGTTTCTCACTTGTTCTCTCACTTGACGTCTTGGCGCTTTGTAAGAGGAAATTCGACCCGTTTTTATTAAAGACGGATATGTACCGTCTTTAGGGAGACCTAGCGTAAGGAAAAATAATGTGCCAAAAATAAATTTGACTAAAACGAGGGTCAATGTTGAGTGTTGACCCACAAATGACGAATTGAGCTACTTATCTAAGCCTGCAAACCATGCCACAATATAAAATAATTACAAATAAAAATAAACAATAAAGGAAGGTAAAGGGTATGTTTCCATTTCAGTTTGATCTGCCAGTATATATCCTTATTTTAATCAAATTCAAGCACATTTTTTATTTTTAATATTAGCACTATAACATTATCATTATCACCTTAACAAACATCATTAATGTTAATAAAAGTATTAGATTCACCTACAATTTGCATAAAAATAAAAAGTTTTTTTCTAAGATGTACCAATGTTTTTTTTTCTAAGATAAGCCCATTTGAGATGAATAAGACAAAGACATAATGCATAGGGTAAAACAAAATGTTTGTCTCATCCACACAAATAGTGTATTACTTGATCCGTTTTATTCTTAAGACGAATATACTCACATTAAGAGAAACTTACTACAAGTTCTAATATACTCCAAATTAAAAAAACTTAATGGTCATAATAATTTAAATATTTTAAAACTTAGGCTTTGTCATATAAAGTTGTTTGTTCACAAGTAAACATATACGGAGTATAATATTATTTGCTCTACATAGTTGAGATGAACAATTAACTAAAATTACTCAATAACAGTATTTAAATCGTAAAATCTCTAGCAAGAAAGTTTTACAAAAATATTATGTAGAACGATACACCTATTAAGTAATCATGATCCATATAATGTATGACGGTTTTACACAAATTTATTATTGTAAAACATAATCTTTTAATAATCACTTTTACCCTCTTAAGGTTGTGTTTAAAGTCGTCTACAACTATGTTATCGTAAAACCGACATACACAAATCTAACTCACCAGTGTAAAGTTTTACAAAACTAACCCGTTCTACAATATGCCTTTATTGCTTATATAAGACCGTCTTACACAAGTATTTGTCGTATTTACAAATGCGAAATGTGAAATTTGAAGATTTAAGTTATTAATTTATTTTCTAAAACATTTCAGGTTTTAGCCTTTTAGGGTTTCATTTTGTCGCCTTATATAATTTAGAAAACTGAAAATATATTCTAAAATTTGGGAAAATATAGGTATACATACATTGTAGAAAAATCCAAAATAAAAAAACAAAAATATTAAGATTAAAATTTACTCTTCTTCACTCTCCAACCCCATCTCTGTATTTTCAGCCAATAAACTCCTCTCCATTCACATTCCTCACTTACTCTTTATGTTTTCTTTGAGTTTGCTTCACTGTTGGTGTCTCTCCAAATTATATGGAACCCTTTATTTCTTTCTTCTAATTGGATCTATTACTAACTAGTGTTACATTCTTTAGATCTGAACTTCAATTTTCTCTTTTTGATTTGGTAAATCATTCAAAAATCTCATCTTTTTTGGGTTTTTATGTGTTTATCATCATGATTTTGATTATAATGTACTAAATGCGTTCTGAGTTTCTGATTTTTTTGGATTTAGATGATTTTTAGTTGAAATGATTATGTGGGTACTCATTATTTTGATGTTTTTGTTCATGTTTATGTCAATTTTGTTGTGTTTTGCCCTAGATTTGAGTTTTGGATCATATTTTTTTGGTTTGATTGAAGTACACTACAGTAGAATTGAGTAGTTACATGAAAACTACAGATTGATGGATTGGTTGGTGGGTTTTAATTAGTATTTTTTCTGGGTTGTTTATTTGGTGATTTACTGTCATTGAACTTGTCTTTCTTATAAGAATGTTGTTAAATAGTTTCTTTTCCGGGTTTATTTTCTGCCTGTTTTGTTATGCACTTGGTGTATAATGTTGTGTGTGGATCTGGATCTTTGTTGTTTTAACACTTGATGTTGGTCCCATAGACTTGCCTTCGGTGCCCCTCAGACGATATTGTCGATTGTATGGGATACTCATGGTAAATACCGAAAAAATCAGATGGTGGTGGCCTGGGGGGATGTACACATTAGGATATCTAGAAATTTCAGTTTAGATATTACTTGGTTTAGTGTGATTCTCGACAAGACGTGTGTCTTCGAGCAGTTTAGTGTTGCTTAATCAGTGTATGGTCCGAGTGTCTTAGGCATTATCAGGGCAGAACCTAGGTTGAGTTTGGCAGTTGGGTAAATTGTAGAGGATAGGACATGTGTACATAGAGGTTGCTCTAGAGTACACCACATTCTCGTGTTAGACCATCTCATGATAAGATTAGTATTTTCATAGTGCTTGTGGTATTCAGTCACTCCTAAATTGGAGGGATTTTCCTTATGGAAGTACAGCGCAGAACTGCTGATATTACAACGAGGAAGATAAATTTTCTTAACGACTCTCCTTTTTGGAGGATTTTCTTAAGTTACTTGTTCTGATATGATCCCGATGATATCTGTTAACTTGTTGAATAGTCTTTCCTGTGTACTATAGATTGCTACAATCACTTTAACTAAGCAACCAAAATCATCATTGTGTAGATTCTGTGCTTAGAAGTTCGACTTGTCAAGAGTCGGTGAAAGTGCATTGTGCGTGATATCACAAACCAGCCTGATGGGTTCTCGGTTCCCATCCCATAAGCTCAGCAGTGGGCTTTATGTATCTGGGCGGCCTGCCGAGCAGGCAAAGGAACGAGTACCAACCATGAGTTCTGTCGCCATGCCTTACATTGGGGGAGATATAAAAAAGTCTGGCGAACTCGGAAAAATGTTTGATATACCCGTGGATGGCTCAAGGTCAAGACAATCTGGACCTATTAACAATGCCCCTACTAGGACTGGATCATTTGGTGGAACTACATCTCAATCTGGGCCAATTGGACCAAATTCCACTAGCCGAGTTAATTCAGGTTCTGCTGGAGGAACGGGCTCAGCCTCCCTAAAGAAATCTAATTCTGGCCCACTTAACAAACACGGTGAGCCTGTAAAAAAGTCATCTGGACCTCAGGGTACTTCTCGACAAAATTCGGGCCCTCTTGCGCCGGTGCTTCCTGCCACCGGGTTGATTACATCTGGGCCTATTTCTTCTGGTCCCTTGAATTCATCTGGCGCTCCTCGAAAGCCTTCTGGTCCCCAGGATTCTACTGTACCGATGAAGTATCATACTTCTTCAATTGTTCACAACCAAGCCGTTACTAAGCTCAGTCAAGATGATGAGTACTCATTTCACAAGAGCTTCCCAAAGTTGATTTTGTGGGCTATGGGTCTACTGTTTGTTATGGGTTTCATTGCTGGTGGTTTCATCCTCGGAGCTGTGCACAATCCTATCCTCCTTATCGTTGTCGTCATCCTGTTCAGTGTCGTTGCTGCTGTTTTTACATGGAATACTTATTGGGGAAGAAGAGCGATCACAGGCTATATTGCTCGATATCCAGACGCAGAGCTTCGAACTGCAAGGGATGGTCAATTCGTGAAGGTTTCTGGGGTAGGTTATAATTTTCTTGATTACTCTTAGGTTTATAAAATCACGGGAATTTCATACATTCTCTCACTATGATTTAATATGGGAATTTTTCTCCCATGGAAAATTGCCCTTTACCCTATCTCGTGTTATGATCCACTAACCTAAATCTTTGCATCACATATGTTTCTAAGTGAAATCATAACCATAAATCGATGTTCATGTTCAGGTGGTGACATGTGGAAATGTTCCTTTGGAGTCATCTTTTCAAAAGGTTCCTCGCTGTGTTTACACATCGACTAGCTTATACGAATATAGAGGCTGGGACTCAAAAGCTGCTAACCCTAGCCATCGTCGTTTTACATGGGGACTCAGATCTCTTGAGGTGAGTTGATGCTATTGCAGTTTAACCTTTATAGTTCTGAAATATCTTCCCTTTACAAGCAGTGCAGCTCTTTGTGAAGAAATGTATGTTTCAAATAAAGATGTATGCTTTTACTGGCCTAGTTGTCGATGTTGAATAAGTCATTCATAAATCTCCTTTTATAGTTAATTATAACATATTGTTGTGACGCCTGTAGCTTGTATGGATGCCTTTAGCAGTGCTTTTGTTGTGGTCAAGTGAACATGATATTAGATCCACCAATTTATCGTGCTCTCACTTTAAAATCGACTTTAATATTTCAGATTTAAGAATCCAACTTTCGATTCATGCATACCTTATTACCTTATGTATGATGGAAAGCTTGCGTGATACTCTTATGCCCCTACATTCACCGTGTTACATCTCAGTTTGAAACGTAATATTATAATCAGTTACAGTGCTCCAGTCTCGGTCATTGCACTGTAAATGCGCCTATACTGCATCGTGATGTGGTCTTGATAACCTTCAGAACTTTGATGACTCAGTTCAGTTGTGATGTGGTGCCATGCCCTAGCTGGTGGGAGTTATTTGCCTTGTTGAAGTGAAAAGCCCTTGAGCTCCACTTTACCAAACTTGAGTAGCTATCATTCCTACAAGTTAGGGAAGTGTATCTTGCAATAGAACTTGGCATTATTATGCTTCTCTAGTACTAAAAACACTGGCTACATTTAGTTAGACCCTGTTTGAGAAAACAAAGGGAATATTCAACTTATTCGTGTTAACTATCTTCTGCTCTTGTTTGTCTCTGTTGTGTACGGTCTTTTGAATTGAGTGTTGTATAGAAAAAAACATTTTTCATTTTCTAAAACCAGGAAGGGGAGAATCTTTCTAGTATAAATCAATGTTTTGGGCTGTAGGGAGTTAGTGTCATCCTGCACACTGTCGTGCATTAAGAAACAGTACACAGTATTATTTCAGTTCATTTTCTGTGTATAATTTTCGTCATTCCGCGGTAGTCTTGAAATCAACTTTTCTTAATATTTCACCGTGTTTTGGGCTGTAGGGCTGTAGGGAGTAGCATCTTATCCTGCTATAGTTTGTTGGACATTCGTAATGCGTCTTGTGTCGAAGCGGTGTGTTCCTTACATGGTGCCGGTGATTTGATCCCTATTTATCTTCCTAATGTTCCTTTAGATATAGAGGACCGACAGGCTACTTATGTTCCAGTAAATTTAGTATTTTGCATGTTTAAAGAGTGTTATCCTGTTGATTTTTTTTCAGGATTTAGAGGGTTGCTCTTTGTTTCTATTTTATACTCCGAACTAAAATACTAACGAGACTATATTTAAGAGGATTTTGAATTGAGATAGTTTAGTGATCGATGAAATCATTATGGATCTATCTAATGCCTTGCCTGCAATTGCAGAGACATGTGGTTGATTTTTACATATCCGACTTCCAATCTGGACTGAGAGCTTTGGTCAAGACCGGTTATGGTGCTAGAGTGACTCCCTATGTTAATGAATCTGTTGCTATTGACATCGACCCTTCAAACAAGAATATGTCCCCTGATTTTGTTCGGTGGTTAGGTGAGAGGAACCTTTCTAGTGATGACCGTCTCATGCGCTTGAAAGAAGGGTGAGCACCTCTTTTCTTAATTTTTTGTTTCTTGTTTACGTATTTTTCATGAAGCTGTTCTGTTGTTGTTGTGGCTTTAATATACACGTTTCTGGCACTGGAAACGAAAGATGCTGACGACAGACCACGACAGTGCCATCACCTTTGACATACAGTCTTTTAGTGATGATACTCGTGACCTTGGTAAAAAAATCGTTAGTATCACAGATTCATAATTGCCCCATGATCCCCTTGACAGTTGAATTTTTTTTAAAAACAATGTTCAGCTGATTTTCGTTTAGTTGGCTATTGCGGTTATTATTCCAGCAGCTCTGTACTCTCTCTATTATCTATCGAAAGAATATTTGCTTACAGAAGATGGAATGTCGCTATTTTCTGGTGATATATTTCTTTATTTTTGGCCAGCTTCTACCTATAGCTTAGATGTCTTAAATAGCAGCAATCTATACTCCTGTGATTGGTCGACGTTTGACCTTCCAACAGTTAGTTAGTTATGATATTTATTTCCAACATTTTTAAATGTTGTTCCATGTGAATGATCTTTTAAAATTGGTTATGATGTTGCAATCAAAGTTAGGTGGGTCCTTGCACCAGATTTAGTCAGTCCTTTTTTGTGTGAGTGAACTAATCAGTCATGTGTTAGGCTGGTGCAAGCTGTTAAATTGGTTGTCTCTTAAAATGACAGGTACATCAAAGAAGGTAGCACTGTGAGCGTAATGGGTGTTGTTCAACGAAATGATAACGTTCTCATGATTGTCCCGCCATCAGACCCATTCCCGACAGGTTGCCAATGGTCGAATTGTATACTTCCTGCTAACCTTGAAGGTATCGTCTTGAGCTGCGAAGACACCTCCAAGATTGACGTCATTCCTGTCTGAAAATGCATCTTATATGTCATTCCAAGATTATTTTTTTTGTTAATCCCGGGTGTATAGCTCTATGTTGGTTTCTTCTTTTCATGTTAATTTAGGGTTTTTAGATACCAAATATAATTGGGTGGGCATATTTGTTAAAAATGCAAATGAAAGCATATGCCTTGTGAACAACTTTGGTGCTCTATTTGTGTATTATTGGTTTCTATTTTCGTGTGTCATACTTGGTTCTTCTTGGTTTTTATGTGGCAACTTGACTCACATACTTTTTGAGTGACTAGATTTGAACATAATTATTACTCGTCTTTCCACATTCTCATCGTTTTTTAAGTATGTAATTCTGGTCTAGAATGGTTGGTTCAACTGTTCAGAATTCAAATGAACAACTCCGAGGTTATGTCGTCTTGAATCTTACCCTGCTAAGCTGGTAAAAAGGGCGATTGATTGCGTTTGTATTATTGAAGATGGACACTTTTTGTCAAAAGTTGATGTCGGGTCAAATGTCGTCATTTTAACGACAAATGTAACCATTTTAACAAACTTTTATTGCGTAGAAAATTTGTCCTTGTTACAGATTGACTTAAATGGATCACATTTATTCCGTTGTCAACTTATGACGAAATGTGACTCGTATTTAGCAGGACTTATTGACTATGTACAGCCTGGAGGTTACTGAATACACACCATGACACCAACCATACGCAAGACTTAATCACGATCGACGTGATAGCCACAAATGGTTATAATGTGCTGTAAGCTAAACACTCTATTTGTAAATTGAATTCATATGATCACTAGTCACTTGTCTCAGGACAATAATCATCGAACGAGTTTCAAGCTGACCTTGTTCGATACAAGCCGGTTAAACTTACACGGCATTCATAAAATGTTTTGATAGTTACTGGAACAAGATATACTTCATAAATTATCATTAGTTTAACACCAGTATGACTAGATAAAGAATACTAGGACTCGGCTTCAAAGTCCAGTTTTTCTTCATGCCATGATCGACTTTTGACAACTCTACATCTTTCAAATTACAAAATTTTACACTACGAGCTATCGCTGTTCTGGTGTAAAAAAACAAAGTTTCGGCAATATAGTCGCTCCAAATTAACCTTCCCTTATTTACATATAAATCCTACATGGGGGACACGGTTCAAGTACAATCTATGAAGCTAGATCTACAATTACGCTCCTTTTCCTGATTCATTTCCCATAATTTATAGTAAAAAGCTATGAATGCTTCCAACATTGTTGTTTTAATGACCCTGTACATTCTACTCTGTTCTTACATACATATATGCATGCTTATTTTCCTCAACAAGTAGTAATAAATAGGGGGATGTTTGGAACCTATATGTATGTATATATCACACCAGTGTCGGAGTTTTGGTTTTCTGCATGTCTTTGCGCTTGCCATGCATCACTTCAAATCGATATTCGATTTTAAAGGGCTTGCTCGACGTGTTAGTGACGTATTTGCACCGTGTTCAGCTGACTTTTCTATCTCCGACTTTCTGATATAGTTGAGGTTTCTGACTTGAGAATTCACATCATTAGGTTTGATTGACTGAGCTCAACATGCCACTCTCCAACAGCCGGAGTACCTAATTTCACAACCAATTGTTAATCATTTGACAGCTCACTTTGCTTATTAACAATTCGACATAAACTGATTGTAATTAATAAGGGAACACTAATCTATTGAGAATTCTTAACCAGTTTTCTACCAACTTTCCATTCAAATAATATATGAGCTTTCCATATCACTAGCTTGTTACGGAGAGATACAGTCTCAGATTGCAGTTTTTTCGACTGCCCACAACCCTATCGTCTTCCAACACCTTACAAGCCTGGCTCATGTATGCTTACTAAGCATTTTCAGATTAATAAGCATCTATTATGGCGGTAGTGTCTATTAAACTGTTTTTGCTTTTTGTACAGTGAACGTTGGTCGGTTTGATGCAATCCTTAACCCAATTCTCAGTATGGGTTATAAATAACCCATGTTGTTTCGATAAGCGTAAAGTTGAACACAGCATTTTACTAACTTTATGAGAGAAAATTACGTAAAATAAGTGAATTAATGAAAAAGCGGAGCTTAAAATCAGAATCTACTACATGCATGTGAGGCTTTGGATACAAACTGCATTTCATTTGTCATAAATACTCGACTGCTTCTGAAATCAGTTTTACTACTGATTTCCATCCTCCTGAACTACGTCGATCATATGATTAGTGGAAGCAAATTAGGCACTAAGAACCTTGCAGAAAGCAGATTTACAAACCTGAGACATGCGAGGTCTTGAGTCAGGATCCTTTTTTATGCACAATGAAGCACATTGTAGCATAGAGCAAAGTTCCTCTTTTCCATAGCTATCACCCAAGCACGGATCAATCAACTTTCTAATATCTTTTTCTCTAAGTAGACGACGAGCCTGTTGCATGAGCCATGTTAAAAGTAACGATTGACTCGTCCAATGAATATGAAGCATCACTTACGATGAATGATATATTAGGTTAGGACGCATCACAAATACTTATGCGTTGGCCGATTTTACATAAGCATTATTATAAAATGCATGTTTCTCAAATCCTAACAAAGGGAGTTACTAAAATGTTTAAAGATACTTGAGTAAATAATAGGCAGTTTTACAAAACTACCTTTTAGGAGACTATTGTAAACACGTACCCATTCAATGAGGCATTGTTCACCCCTAGGCTTATTTATATCCACAGCTTTCCGTCCAGCGATAAGTTCTAGCAATACAATGCCAAATGAGTAGACATCGGCCTTTTCAGTGATCTGGCCACTTTGAGCGTACTCTGGAGCCAGGTACCTAAATTATTGAATGCACAGTTTAGTTTAAGGATCATTGACAATTATTTCTACAAGAAGAGTATATTCCAACTTACCCGAAAGTCCCAATCACACGTGTCGCTTCACCTATGCCTCCGTCAGGTTGGCACCTTGCTAATCCAAAGTCCCCAACCTAATAATTAGAGGGTTTTCATAACTAATGAGTTGAGCAAACAAAAGCGTGCACGTTCAAATGTATGACAGCATTTTGTAGAAATTAAATGGGTGTGCGGAAGTAGGAACCCATTTACTTGTCTCATTAAAAATTACATCAAGTTTTCAGTTCATTATGGTGGTCAAGTAAAATTAGTATCACAGCAGCAGCTGCGTACCACTCTTAAGTCCTAACAAATTTATTCATCGCAAATGTCAAGCTAGTTGGTGAAGTCCCTGAGCTGTGGTGCTCATAACTTGGGTTCAAAACCCATCAACATCATTATTAATCCTGTCGCTCCTTTTACAGAAAGTAAAAACAACAAACAAATCCATTCATAAACAGTTGTTTTAGACTCGGCAGCCCAGCCATGATGCACACAGGAACACAATTATTATTTTCGTAACCACCTCTCGGGAGATTGGTTGATTGTAAACAAATAATCTGTGGGAATAGTTTCAAGTAATAACAACTTACCAATGGTTCAAAGTCATGGGTTAAAAGGATATTATTTGGACGCATATCACGATGAACGATACAACCAACCCGACACTCTTCATGAAGGTATCTCAATCCTCTAGCAGCTCCTATGGCAATCTTCTGTCTGGCAGACCATTCTAAAATGTCACAACTACGTCCTGCAAAATCAGAAATTAAAGTTTACTTCACTTTTTTGGTGTAAGGCGAGCCGCAAGGGCAGTAGTTATGTAACTGTTTTTGAAACCAGGTTATGCGTATCACCATTCAATTACTATCAGCTAAGCTAGCTAAAATCTGCAGAAAATTAACTTATTAATGTGGAGGAATATTGACGTTGCTGACTGTAAGTTCGACCATGCTTAATGAAACAGGTCATGACAATAAGACTATGAATGACATCAAACTTAAGCTTAACCAAGTTAAGTCAATGATCAATGCAGGAAAAATAAAAGAAAAGCCTATGGCATATATAACTACTTTTAAGTTTTCAAACAATAATTAGAATGAATGAAGTTACAAGAATTTTACCGTAGAGATGGTAATCCAAAGACTTATTGCAAATATATTCATAGACCAACAATCTTCTACCGCCCTCCACACAGAATCCAATCAACATTACAACATTACGGTGCTGAGCACAACTTAAAACCTCCACTTCAGAGCAAAACTCCAGGTCGCCCTGAGAGCTGGCCAGTTTGTATTGCTTCACAGCAACAACCTGCCCATCTTGTAGCATCCCACGATAAACAGAACCGAATCCACCTTCTGCTAGAAAATTTCTCTCAGAAAACCCATTTGTTGCCATTTCCAACTCAGCATAGGTGAATGACTGAGGAGGTCTCCCAAAGACTGGTGCCTTATGGTGGCACGTAGAACATAGAGGAGGTGGATCAGCTGGTGCATTTTTAGCCAGTGAAATTGCATGCCGAACATCTGTTGAATTAAGTGTTTGTCTATGCTTGGGTGATTCAGAGATGGAAAATCTCTTCTGCAAATTTGTAGATGCACATGCCAGAATTTCAGCAGTGGATTTTAGTGACCCACCTAATTGAGATTTTTGCATCCATGGCTGATCAAAGCTCGTCGAGCTCATAGATTCGTTATCAGTATCAGAATCAGAATAAGCTAGTTTGTCACTTAGATTAGCAACCAATGAAGATTCTCTTCTTCGATCCTCAGTTGTTCCTGAGATGAAATATGATGACATTCCTGCTTCTGAGCTTGACACAGATGACGTTCCTGCATCAGTTGCCGTGTATGATGTCTCATGCTCGGGACTGCTGGTTGGAGTCACATTTGGGACGCGAGTACTACTTAGAAAACCATATGTATCTTCTAGGAGAGGTGCATTCATAGTGGATGATAGTGCGTGCGTCGCATCAGTTTCAGACTCCCTGGATCCGTTCAAATTTAGTCTAAGTACCTTTGGATGTGAGCCTTTCATTAAGATAACGTTGCACTGGAGCTTATCCAGGCAGTGTTTTGCCTCAGCTTTTAGCCTACTGACACCAAAACCGATAGGAAAATGCACAATAGCTCTCAGAAATGGTTTTAAATTGCAAAAAAGATCAAGCAAACTAGCCTGCAATGCAACTCTAGAACAGCTCTACAGTACATTTAGGGAATTTCACATTTTCGTGCTTTAAATCTCCCAATGCATTTTGCTAACCGAAGGTTTGAGCTTTCTCTCTATTTTTTTTAAAAAAAAAAATACCCATAAGGGTACTCATTCAAAGATTGTAAATTAATAGCTACAGCATTAGCAGCCAGTACAGGCAAAGCATTTGTCTAAACTCGTCTACCTAGGAAATATGGTGTAGCATGAGCTAAAGTGTGAGCCACCATATTAATAATCCCTCTAGAAATATAGACCAAACAGCAGAATCAAAATCGTTACATAAAAATCGAATCATTTTAAATTGTAATGACTTGGGTGAAAAATAATTTTAGGTTCAAAATGGAAGTGTTCCCTTCATTTATCCAAAAAAAACTTCGAACAGGCTTGCTTACTTATCCAGTATCACCCAGTCTGTGTTATCTCTCCTGGCTTCAGTAGCTACAACTCCATCAACAGAGCCCGAAAGAATCTTAATCTTGACATTTATCTGTGAAAAAATTAACAGCAGGGAACAAAACCTCAATTGCATGAAGAACGTACGCTGAGAAATTCACAATTACGTGTAGGAAACCAGAAAACTAACCTTGCAGGATTTGTGATCCCTGCATAATTGATGCATCAACTGTGAGCAAGAATCGGTTATATCTTCCTCCTGCTCCAAAAGGGTGCCAGTATGAAATTTCCAGTGTCCACTCGTGCAGTCAGTGGTGAACCTTTGAAGCCCCCAAAGTTTTTTACCTGAAATTCAACATTATTTATCAATTTAAGCATTTCAGCAATATGCTAACTTATGAATGTTATGATTACAAAACAACTTGTTGTATGGTAAGCAAAACATTTATTATTTCCTCATTATTCCTGTAAACCAGTGTGAATGTACTTGAAAGTCTCGGCACAGGAATTTCAAAGTGAAAGGCAAATCAGAAGAAGAATAGGAAAGAAGTCATCTATAGTTGGGTATCAACGTCGCAACTTACTATTTGTGCTATTATAATAAAATATACACCGTATTTTCAAAAGTCTCAAGATGCAACTAGCAAAATCGGAGTGCAGCATATGTTAACAACTACTTATGATGTCTAACAAGGACTGCCTAGATATTTAACACTCGCAGTACACAATATCCTCAAATTGGAGCTATCAAGTCTTTGGTCCTACTTAAAATTCAGCACGGAGCAATTCAACAATGGGTGAATCAAGCATCACATAAGACATCAATTTTGCGATAAACTGAGCACAAAAGACTATTTGAACGATTGCTTCTGTAGATCCTCAAATACTTCATACCATTGTCAGAAAATAGTGTCTACAGGTTGTAGTTAATACAACCATTTGAAAAGTTCAGAGTGACGTTTCCACATATTGCCAGCCAATTCAGGTTCTTTGGTGTACAAAGGCAAAAGGGAAAAATAGCTTCAATCTTCAATTGTGAGATCACAGACAGTTGGACTGGACACTCATTGTTTAAGACAACTATTTCCATGGCCCGCTTAGAGCTTAAGGATATCGTATTTCCATGGCCCGCTTAGAGCTTAAGGATATCCTTATGACAAGATAAAATGATAACATTACCTCTCACTAGGACCACTCCCACATTAAATTACTCACACGAACGCAGAAAATATGCTATTTGCAATCTTTAGAGGGTATATTAGGGAAGTTAATGATTTTTATGTTATCGCCGGATAAGAAACTAAGTCCTAAACGGTAGTAAACTGCGGACGGAAGGTCGTGTTTTAGCTGAGATAATGACTTAACCTGTCCTTGATTACCCACTCTACTAACACAAGTTAGGGACACTCATTTTCAATCACAGTGACAAAAAACGGGGAATATTATCTCTATTAAAACAGAATAGCAGCCAAGGACAGCATGATACAGTCCCTTTGTTTTTCCTTTTTAATCTAAGCAACTGCCAACTTCAAAACCCCACCTAATTCCTGCAAAAGCAGATTCATTTGCCTCATCAAGTCATCATATACATGCAAATTACATTTCCCCCCTGCACACTTGGATCAACTGGTAAGGGGTTGTTCTAGCTTAACATGAGGTTTTCGGTTCAAGCCCTCGGAATGCAACAACAGTGTTAAAACTCATGAGGGAGAGTCCTAGATCCCCTACCCGGCCCAAATCCGAATTAAACCGGATGGTGTACACCCAAAAAAAAAAACATTTACCCCTTTCACAACCCATACCAAGGTCACATTCATCATTGCAGAAGGGATTAGAAGTTAGAACAACCCAAATTACCCGAAAAATCTACTCCTAGCCACAGTAAAAAGATCAAGTTGCAACCAATTAAAGTTACTTTATTCGGACCAAGTTACCCGAAAATCCACATCCATTTACCCATTAACCCACCAAAAGTTACAAATAACTACCTCATCACATGAGTTACTGTAACGATGATCTTATCATGAAAGCATACACAGTACACAGTATACAAATTAGTAATGCAAAAGAACAACACAGGGTTTAACTCACTCGGTAAGTTTTGCTTAAGACAGGTAAGACGATGTGGTGATAATAACAAAACTTTTGGTATTTCCTAGGCATCAAGATTGGGCGATTTGATTTGTATTTGACTCGTTTAAGTGTCGTCTTAAACGAGAATTTGTGTTATGGCACGTAGTAAGTAAAACTGCGTACATACGACCAAATAACGTGCCTAGAAGAGTAGAGGCGCATTTGTTAATTGCTATATGCAATTAAAGCAATAAAATTCAAAGAAACACAAGATAAAACACGAAAAATCGTTACCGAAACAAAAAAAACATATACCAAAACTTTGAGGAGAAATGACAACTAAAAGCTTGACAGAATTCCCAGGTTGAACAACATTAGTAAGTGCCCATTCCATTGCACTTCTTGATATTTCCTTAGAAGCTCTCACAGCAACCACCACCACTTTCTTACTATTATTATTCTTATTCTTATTCATTTTTTTTCCCTTAAATCAAATCCCAATTAAAGTTACAATTTACAAAACCCGCTTTACACAAACTCTTGTAGTGTCGAATAAGACGAGCTTACACAAGAATTTACCTTACCACAATTACCCACTTCACCATTTTGTCAAAAAACAAGTTTTTTCAGTTATTTAGTGGACAGTTTGTTTGTTTTTTTTATAACAGAAGCATGAAAAATAATGTAATGAGATATGAGATATAACTATATTATTATTAATTTATAATTATGGCACTATTAAAGATGGGATTTTGGGAAAATCATTGTCATGATTTGAACACTTTTTCTTAAGCAGCTTTTTTTGGGTTACATAAATTAAATAAAATAAATAGTAAAAGAAAGAGAGATGCTAAAAGGGTGAAGAAGTGTTATGGAGCAGAAAATGAGGAATAAAGGAGAGAATTGAAAAGGAAGTGTGGATGGATTTATTGAAGATTTTAATGTAATAATGACAATGGAATTCATCCAAAAACAGTTAACAACAAATAATTGAGGATTTTTTGTGGGACCATTCTATACCTGGTCTGTACTTCTATAACTTCTTCCTCAGCTTGCAGTAAAGGAAGAATATGACTTTAATCTACGCCTCCTCTCAACACAAATTCTCATTTGTGACGGACACTATCCGTCGCAAGCTTAAGACGGATACCATATTCTCTCACAAAATACCCATCAAGGGTGAGTGGAGAAGCACATGGGGGGTGCCCACCTTGTCCCCTCTACCCATTTCCTCTCACAAAATACCCGTCGCAAGATCCGATCCGTCGCAAGCAAGACCTACTGTCCTCTCAAAACGGACAATATTCGTCACACGGATACCGTCCTTCTTCCAATATGTAAACGGGAGAGCAAGTGGATAGATCTATTTGTCCTCCCCACTTGCATATTGTTGAGAGCGGTACTATCTGCCTTCAGCGTGTGACGGATAGTGACCGTCTAATGTCAATATCAATATAAATAATGTCACTCAATTTTGTGAGAAAGTGAATTATATGATACCTTTATATGTAGCTTGTATGATGTTAAACAAAGTTGTAGTGATGTTATTATACCCTTTAATTTATCGGCGGAACTTTTTGTACTCGTTATAAAACAAGTCAAATATTATCATATGCTATAAAATAATACAAATTTTTCATTTATGACGGCACTATTTTGTTATAAGCTTGTAACATTTTACAAGAAACAAGTAGGTTAACAAGTGGAGGAGAATGTGACCTATTTGACCTTTTTGTTTCTTATTTATGTCCATTTAGAACAAAAAAATTGTGTAATCGGTACTATCTTGTTAGATCGTTGTATAACGTTTTCTCTATTGTTCGTCTATTAAATAATCCATTTCATCAACACCAAATGTAACATGAGAGAGGACACATGTTTTAAGGCAATGTTGAAAAAGCAAGGTTATTTGTGTCAAACTACAGAGGTTCACTTGCACTTGGAGTGGGTGGGTCATACAAAAACAATGACCTTTTTGGTCAAATTTTAACCCATAAAGAAACGAGTAGTTTGATTTGGATGGTCAAATAAGTTAAGAGTAATGTTTGATTTGGATGGAAGGGAGTATCATTTAGTAAAAGAATATTTAATTTATTATGTAGTTGTTTTATATGGAGTAACTTTCAATTAAGTTAACTAACTTGTGCTTTTATAAGCTGGTGGAATTTATTATCAAAATGTCAAATGCATTAACGCATGGTATTAAATGATCAATTGATGGACATTATGGAATCCCCCAAGAAGAGATCTGGTTGTCAAATGTCATAATTCTAGTCTATGGGTACCAGACTACTAGTCCATTCTAATAAAAACATTTGAGTTTTATTGTATTTATAATCTTTAATGTACTCAGGTAGAAACTTTTGATAAATTGTTTATGTAGCTGATGATCTTAATATTTTAAGATGAAAAAGTGCAAGTATTGTAATCTCATAATCCAAACTTAAATAGAAACTGTTAAATTCATAATCGAGCCTGAGTCTAACCCGTACTGAGGAGAGAGAGTTCACTTTATAAACTCAAGGGGGTTCCACTCTAAAACCAATTGGCAATAGAGGGAGTAGCTCATTACCTTATAAAGTGGTAAACTCTCCCCTCTTTTATCAGTGTGGATTACACTCACATGTGTGACTATTGAGTTTCTTCTAGAATGAAGGTCCAAAATCATGATAAAAGTCATGTCAAGAAATGCAGCCCAACAGAAGTTGAGCCCAATGAGAGCATCAAGAAAACAATTCAGAAGATGCAAGATTACACAGTACAGCTCAACAAAAGAATGAGAGTAGGTAGAATGTGAGCTGTAGTATTTGTCTTCTAATAATGCTCCTTTAGGGTTGTAAGAAGAAAGTGTGCTATATATATACACTAGCATGCATACATGTATGACACACACAAATCAATACAAAAGAATATAACTTGCAGCCGTCATTCCTGTCTTTCTATTTTCATGAAAGTTACTGCAATGTTTTTCTACATGGTATCAGAGCCATGCACAATCTTGGTCTTTCTATTTTCATGAAAGTTACTGCAATGTTTTTCTACATGGTATCAGAGCCACGAACAATCGTGCTCTGGCATCTGCATAGTCCAGCGTTAATAGGCTTGGGTTGTAAGCTGTCCTCTTCTCTATTTTATTTCTTTGCGTATGTCTTCATAGAATTATGTGTAGAGCATGATAATTTGTAGTAAATGTTCCCTTCTGTGTCAAAACTCTCTCAAGACTTGAACTTTATCATTGCTTGCCTATAAAGTTAGTGTCTTTCGATCAAAGATAGAACCTTTACTGTCTAAAATGCCTGATAACAATGAGTTAGTCCCCACAACAATAGCAGCAACATATCCTCTGTACAGTAATCCTAATGACCTGGGAAGTACACTAAAAATAACTCCTATACTGACTGGGGTTGAAAACTACATACCGTGAAAAGGGGAATGAAATTGGCCCTGTCAACCAAAAGAAAACTTGGATTTGTCATAAGAGCCCTAGAAAAACCCACCACAGATAGTGTCAGAATGAAGGCATGAGATGCTGCAAATAGTCTGGTTATATCTTGGCTTGTGCAAAATGTTAGTGAACCCATTAAAATGGCTATAATACACACTCAGTCAGCAAAGACAATTTGGAAGGTCTTGAAGAGTAGATACTTGGTAAGCAATGGGGCAAGGAAATATAAACTGAACAAAGATACTTATGAACTTAAGCAAGATGAGAAGAGTGTAACAGAACACTGCATTAAGTTGAGATCTGTTTGGGATAAGTTAGAAAACCTGAATGATTACCCTCTCCTCACAAACATTACTGCACAAATGAGTGCCTTCCTGGAGACCCTAGAGAAACAGAAGGAGGAGGCCAGGTTATTTCAATTCTTGAATGGCCTTGATAAGGGCTATGAGCCACAAAGAAGTGTTATTCTCCTTATGTCCCCCTGCCTTCAGTAGATGATGCTGTCTCTATCATGGTGCAATAAGAGGCTCAACAATACAACATTCAAGCTACTCAGAAACCAGATGTAGAGGCATATGCCATGCTAAGTAAGGGGTAGAAATATGAAAGTGACTGTAAATATTGTGGATTGACTAACCACTCTACTGAGAAGTGTTGGCATGCTTCAGGAAACTCAAGGCCTTGAAGATGAGGTTATAATACAGGGTACACCTCAGGAAGAGGGCAAGGCAATTATAGGCAAGGCAGAGGAGGATACAAAGGAAGAGGTAGGAACAACTCAGGCTATGGGAATCCATACCAGGGTGGGAGTATCAGTTATCAAGGAGGATATAAAAGAATGGCAAACACTGCTCAAGCTGAACCAAGCAATGCTGAAATTGCAGCCTCTCTAGCTGCCACCTCTCAACATCTAGAACAACTTCTGAGATACATGCCTAGTCAGAAAGGTGATGCAAGACCAGGAAATGAAACTAATGAAGAATTAGAATGCAATTTTGCAGGTACAATTTCCCGTCATAATATAAAACTGTCCCAAAATGAATGGATCATTGATTCTGGAGCTAGTGAGCACATGATCACTAGCTTGAACAGGTTACAGAATGTGAAAACTCTTGAGAGAAGGCCAAAAATTAATTTGCCTAATAGAGAGTTAGCTTAAGTGACCCATATGGGTGATCTATTGTTGGAAAATGGCCTTAAACTCTATAATGTTATGTATGTTCCTGCTTTTAAACAAAACCTTATGTCTGTCCAGAAAATTCTGAAGGACAACTCATGTTATGCTACTTTCTATAACACACGTTGTGTGGTGCATGACTTCAATACCCATGAGAGCAAGGCAAAGGGAAGAGCCATCAGTGGACTTTACTACTTAGAGAATATAAAAACTACAGCATATGCAGCAGACAACAAAAATACTAGACACAACACTTTATTTTCTAATATGCTTAGTAATTTTATTCCTAAGGCTGACAAGATGTGTCAAAAGCCATTGATCCATTGTGATCCAGTTTGTAATGACTACATTTCTTCTATGAGTGCAAAATTTGACTCCTGCTCTTTGTGGCATAACAGACTTGGTCATGCCCCATATACAAAACTTCAGCATATTGCTTCTATAAATTTGTCTGTTGTACTAAAAATAAACAAATATGTTTGTCATGTCCTATGGCAAAACTGACAAAATCCCCTTATAATCTAAGGAAGTCCACTAATCCTCAACCCTTTGGCTTGGTTCATATAGACATATGAGGACCTTATAGAGTTCCATATAGAGGAAACTTTAAATACTTTCTTACCTTGGTGGATGACTACTCTAGGGGTACTGATAAGCATTTAATTAGTCACATTTTCCCTCTCATTTTCATCCCCATTTTGGTCCGTTTACACGGATATGCGTGTCTTTAATTGCATTTTGCTTCCCGATTTCCCGTGCTATGAATGTCGATCTCAATTTGCAGGAATTAAGGCGGAAATGAAGAAATCGGAACATAAAGGCCTTGCATGAGTCGGGATTCGGAGATGAGAAGAAGAAATGAGGAAAGGAAGCCTCAGGTGGCGCATGCCGGTCTACCGACCGGCGGCCGGCCACCCGGCTCAGACCACAGTCCCACAAATGAAGGAAAAAGAGAGGAGGAAGAATTAGGCCAGGTAGCGCCGACCGGGCACCCGGCGACCGGCCTAACACCCGGCGGCCGGCCTACCACCCGACGGCCGGCCTACCACCCGGCTCGCACTACATAAGAAAACATCCGAGATGTTTTATAGTGCTCTAGGTCGGTGGGCACCCGGCGGCCGGGCACCCGGCCGGGACCCCCTTTTTCATACTTAGAAGATTTTTGAAGACGAGATGAAGGAAGGTTCTGATGTGCTCCAGGCCGGTCAGAGGGCCGGCGGCCGGTCGACCGGCCAGGAACACAACTCCGCATTTTCGCCCCCTCTTCTATTTTCTTTCTTAATTTTGAGATACCTATATATACCCTCCCCCTAATTTTTGTAAGCAGCTTTTTCATGAACTATTAGCACAAAACCCTAGAAATTTTGTAACCTCTATTACTCACTAATTACTCTCCTAATCGTTCCTTAATTAAGTTTAATTTCTCAATTCAAGTTAGTAGATCTAGTCTTTCTTAGTAGAACTATCATAGTTTTGGGTTTGTATTGAAGATTTTGGGTGAAGACATTCTCCCTATTCATTAATACAAGCTTTGTTGGTATAAATTTCTCATCTTTTAGTTGATTTATGCAATTTATTTCATTTCTAGCTGATTGTTTATCATTTGATTGTTATAATTATTCATTTCCTTAGCATGATGTTCATTTCATTATTCCTAGTCTTTAGTTGTTTGATTTCCTATAACATGAGTGAGTAGTCTCCCTCTAGGGTTTAGGGGGAGCCTAAGGGAGGATTATGTGGGATAATTGGTTGGGTAATTAGTGAACTTGTGGTAATAATTTGAGTATTACCCATATGCACACTAGGTGTTTGATGAATTGTGTAAACGAAAGTTACCCACTTTAGCAAATATCGTTTGATTATCTCTTACGCGACGGTGGTAGAGATGACTAGACTAGTGTTTATATGAGTGATTTGAGACAAATGCGATGGCTTTGTTGAAGATTATTAATTGTTGAGACATTAGCAATTAATTCTACTCAAGCTTATTACCCGTTTGCTAAATACTTTACCTTAGTTTATTACCCCTAAGGTGAACCCTTTACCTTAGTTTCCCCTTAATTGTTTTTGCCCATACCATCTTAGCAATTTCTTGCATTTAGTAGTTAATAGTTAATCTTCCAACCCAACTCTTATTAGGCTAGAATATGACTCATTCAAACTTGTAGTTGACCCCTCCGTCCTTGTGGTTCGACCCCGACTTCCGCTATCGCATTAGTTGGGTTTTATAAATTGTTTTTGCTTGAGCAGTACGCGACAAATCGTTCATCAAATGGCGCCGTTGCCGGGGATGGCGTAAGGAAACTCGTAGTTTGTTTTGTGTCTTAGATTTAGTCAAGTTACTTATTGTTGTTCTTGTTGGTGTTTAGTTGTTAGATTATTTGTAGAGTGCCTTGCATTATTGTCTTTCCCTAGTGTGCCCAAAAACACACTAGGAGTCTAACTTGTTTTTGAGTTTCTTTGAGTGCATGCCTAGAGCTGAAGGGTTGTTCTTGAGCCATCCGGAGCCCGAAAGGTTGTTTAGGACTCTACGAGCTAATACACTTGCTCGGGTTAGGAATTCAAGAACAGTTAGCCGTCAACAAGCCAATACTTCTATCGCTTCTACATCCACTCCAACAACCGATCACCCACAAAACGACACCATTGAACCCATATTCGAAAACCCCTTCTACAATACACTACAAAACACCCCACCAATTTCACCACCTACAACACCTCAACAACAACAAAATCAACCACAAATGACTACTTTACGTGACCGTAACCGACCCAATCATGATGATACTCAATCTCCAATCAATTTCGGTGTCTTGGCCCCAAATAACTTTGAGATACACCCGGCTCAAATGAGTTCAATTGAGCGGGATAGCTTTGGAGGCCTTCCCGATGAGGATGCTCATGCCCATTTGAGGAAGTTCAAAAGTAGAGTGGCAATCATGAAGAGGAATGGTGTGCCCGAGGAAACCCTTTGTCTAATGTTGTTCCCATTTTCTCTTAAAGACCGGGCGGAGAGGTGGTTGAATAACCATGCTCCAAACACTTTTACTACTTGGAATGCCTTAGCTAAGGAATTTCTAAGCAAATACTACCCCGCCTCAAAAACGGCAATGCTAAGGAATGAGATAACAACCTTCAAACAAGAGGATGAAGAATCCTTGGGAGAAGCATGGGATCGATTCATTGATCTACTTGCCCGTTGCCCTCATCATGGCATAGCGGATTGGTATGTCACTCAAACATTCTATCAAACTCTTCTCCCTCAAACCAAGGCTATGGTGAATGCTTCCACGGGGGGAAGTTTCGATCATTTGAATGACCAACAAGGGGCGGCATTGATTAAAAAAATGGTTGAGTCGGAGTCTAGAATTGGAACTAGAGGAAATAGCTTGAGGAGGAGTTCTAAATACCCAAGTGAGAACTTTTCAAATGCGGATACCAATGACAAGATTGATTTGCTCACACAAACTTTTACTAAGGGTTTTGCCGAGCTTCAAAAAGCTCACAATCAAAGTCAAGGCCATCATGTGAATGAAGCTAGTGGGTCTTATGCACCTCCTATGGTGGAAGCTTATCAAACTCCTACTTGTGAAATTTGCAATGGATATGGTCACACCTTTGAAGTTTGTGGGAATAATGTATCTTATAACAATGAAGGAGGAAATGACTATCTACATGTGAATGCATTCCAAGGGATCAACAACAACCCACGGCCCTCAAGGCCTCCCTTCCAAAACAAAGGTGCTTACAACCCAAACTCCAACTTCTATCCGGATTCTTATTCTCTATTCTACTAGTACTTTTCATCCACGTTAAAAAAATCACCCAAACATGAGCTACAAAAGCCAAAATGTGTTAAACCCTCAACACTCACAAGCTCAACCTTCCAACCCTCCGGGTTTTTCCCAACCTAGAGGCGGAGGTCAATTTTCAAGAGGAAACTATAACAATCAATTCAACAACTCACAACAAGGCCAAAGATCCAACCAATTCCAAAACCAAAACTTCAATGATCAAGGTTACAATAACCATGGTAACTTTCAAAACCAAGGTAATTGGAATCAAGGTCAAGGAAATTGGAACCAAAACCAAGGGAACCAAAACTTCAACAACCAAGGCCAAGGTAATTTTTACCAAGGCAACCAAAACAATCAAGCAAGTCAAGGGGTCCCCGATCAATCTTTCCAAGGCCAAGGGTCAAATTTCAACAACAATCAAGGACCAAATTTCAATGGTCAAGGTTCAAGAGGACAACAAGGAAATTTCAATAACAACCAACAAGGAAAATTTAACAACCCAAGGAACAACAATCAAGGTTCAAGTAGTCGGAATGACTATGGATTTGCACTCCCTATAACAAACCAACCTCACCAAGAGAACGAGCCATCCATGAGTGATGTTTTACAACTTGTCAAGAACATGGAAATCCAAAACAACTTGGCCTTGCAAAATGTCACCAATGCTCACAAGAAAGAGGTGAGAGAATTGGAAGCTAGGTTGGCTTCTCAAGCTTTGAACAATCCTCAAAGGCCTCCGGGAGGTCTACTTGCTCAAGGGAAAAGCTCCAAGGATGCTTCATCAAGTCACCAAGCATGTGCGGTGACTTTGAGGAGTGGACTTGTGCTCGATAACCCCTACATGGACATGATGAATGATGAAATTCCAAATGAAGAGCATGTTGAGGAGGGTGAAGAAATCGAAGAGCCCATTTTGACTCCTACCTTGGAGTTAAAAGATGATGGCAAGGGTGAAGATGATCAACCCAAAGAGGGAGAAGATGGGTATGTCGAAATTATGCCTTATGAGGAGGAGATGATCAAGGATGCCGATGATGAAGGAGTAGAGGTGCAACCAATAGCAAAAGCTAAGGTAACCAAGAAAACTCCCATTCCAAAGGTATCTTCCAATTCTCCACTTGTTGTTTCCGATATCCCCTATCCCTCTAGAGCATTGAAAACTAAGGAAAACTTCAAGTTCACCCAATTTAGAAAAATGATTGAGGGACTTGAAGTGACCTTACCTTTCCCCGATGTTATATTAAACATGCCCACTTACTCAAAATTTCTTAAAGACATCTTGACTCATAAGAGGACTTTGGGTACCCAAGATGTTATGATTATGGAGGCGGAGTGTAGTGCTCTCCTCATTAATCCTAACTCTTTCAAAATGCCAAAAACGCTTGGGGACCCCGGAAGTTTCTCTATCCCTTGTGTTGTAGGGGGAGTCATGATTTCAAGGGCATTATGTGACAACGGTGCAAGTGTAAGTGTCATTCCCTTAACTATTGCTAAAAGAATTGGGCTTGATAGTTTAACCCACACTTCTATGACTCTACAACTAGCGGATAGGTCCGTTAAGCAACCTTTGGGTGTGCTTGAGGACGTACCCGTTAAAGTTGGTAAATTTTTGATTCCCACGGATTTCGTTGTCCTAGATATCCCGGAGGATAGCCACACTCCCATCATCCTCGGTAGGCCCTTTTTGGCTACCGGAGGAGTCCTCATTGATGTGAGGGAAGGGCGGCTAACCTTTAGGGTGGGGAACGAAACCCTTGAATTTAATCTTCCTCATCTAGTGAAGGGACCAATGTTTCACAAAGCTTGCTCGATAGAAGTCATTGAAGAAGTGGTTGAAAAGGTGCATGAAGAAGAGAAATGTGAAGAAGAAGCTCTACAAGTGGCACTCCATGATGAGGAGATGGGAGATGACCATGAGATAGATGATGAGCTCTTGAAGAAGGTGGAGGGCCTTCTCCCTCCAAAGGTACAACTAAAGCCCTTATCTCCCTCACTTAAGTACTCCTTTTTAGGTGAGGGAGAGACTTATCCCGTTATCATCAATGCTAATTTAAGTGAGCACCAAGAATTTGAATTATTAAAAATCTTGAAAACTCATAGGGGCTCACTTGGATATAGCATTGAAGATATCAAAGGCTTAAGTCCTAATCTTTGCATGCATAGAATAGTCTTGGAGGAGGGTAGTAAACCTAAGGTAGATGGGTTACGTAGAATGAACCCTAAAATGGCGGAAGTGGTGAAAAATGAGGTGATGAAGTTGCTAGAGGCCGGGATTATCTACCAAATAACAGATAGTTCATGGGTGAGTCTCGTCCATGTAGTGCCCAAGAAAGGAGAGGTAACTATGGTGGAACAAGAGGATGGGACTCTCCTAGCTTCTAGACCCGTAACCGGGTGGCGGATGTGCATTGACTATCGCAAATTAAATGCCGCCACCCTTAAAGACCACTAACCCATCCCCTTTATTGACCAAATGCTTGAAAGGTTAGTCGGGCATTCTTACTATTCGTTTCTTGATGGTTATTCCGGGTTTTTCCAAATACCCATACACCCGGAAGATCAAGAGAAGACCACATTCACTTGTCCCATTGGAGTTTATGCTTATAAGAGGATGCCCTTTGGGCTTTGTAATGCTCCGGGGACGTTCCAAAGATGTATGACGACAATTTTTGCCGATTTTTTTGAAAAGAGTATGGAGGTCTTCATGGACGATTTTAGTGTCCATGGAGACTCATTTGATCTTGGGTTATTGAATTTGTCTAATGTTTTGCAAAGATGTGAGGAGCACAACCTCGTCCTAAATTGGGAGAAATGCCAGTTTATGGTGGAGGAGGGGGTTGTGCTTGGCCACATCGTGTCTAAGAGAGGGATAGAAGTTGATATGGCTAAGGTTTCGGTGATAGAAAACTTGTCACCCCCTACAAATGTGAAGGGAGTGAGGAGCTTTCTAGGCCATGCGGGCTTTTACCGACGTTTCATCAAAGATTTTTTTAAAATTGCCAAGCCTTTGACTTCTCTTCTTCTCAAGGACACCCCATTTGTATTTGATGAATCTTGCTTGAGTGCTTTTTGTAGGTTGAAAGAGGCCCTTGTGACGCCCCCTATAATCCACTCACCGGATTGGAGCCTTCCCTTTGAAGTTATGTGTGACGCCTCCGATTATGCGGTCGGGGCGGTACTTGGGCAAGTCGTGGACAAGAGGCATCATGTCATCTACTACACAAGCAAAACTCTAGATCAAACCCAAGTCAACTACTTGATAAGTGATATTTTGTACTGATTTATCCCCCGTTTTAGCTCGATTTCTATACGATTTATGCACTTTGTTAAGTGATTAACGAGCTAATATTGCTATTTTAGTTGTTTTGCGTGTTTTGACTCGTTTTATAGGAGATGAAGCGGTTTTGCTATATTTTCCTACTTTATGGAGCAAAGACACTAGGATACGAGTTTTCAAGGAATTGATGATAGCCAGTTCACGATTTGATTACGATTCCGCTACATCTTTCCTCGAATGGACTCAATTTGGATTTTGGCTTTGAACTTTAAGAGGAAACCTCAACCCAAGTCAAGAGAAAGATCAGCCCAAGCCCAATTCCGTAGTGCATTGACCAAAGACCAAGGCATAGGATTCCGTGCCTAAGATGAAAAGACGGAAAATTCCAATTACACAAAAACCCGATCGGATTGCATAATACCCGATCGGGTATTTCTGCAAGAAGACGTTACTTGGCTCTTCTTCAATCCGAGCTTAAATGGGTGGTTTAATGCTTTGACTAGGGTACGAATTTGCAAGAGGGATCAGCAGCCATGCATCCCTAAAAAAGCCAATGATCATGCAATCATCCAAGCATCATCTTTTTATCCAATTATCTACTATCATCATATACATTTTCATATCATCTTTAGCATACTTTCTTACAAGTTTTTATAGTTTTCTTAGTATTTCTCTAGTGTTTACTTAGCTTTTGTTATTGGATATTTGTTCTTACTTTCATTCTTATATACTCTTATTCCAATTCGGTAATTCTCTAATCTTGATTTACTTATGCAATTTTAGTCATCATGAATTATAATCTCACTAGTATCATTTTCATAATATTGTTGTTATTAGGAAATCAAACTAAAATTAATCTAGTTAAAACCAAAGTATTGTTTAGCATGTCACCTTATAATTTACCTAATCAAATAATCCTAAAAATTGTCATTAGAATCATTGTTAACATAATCACCATAATCACTTTAGTATTTATATTTCATAGTTTAATTTCGTACATCTTTTTCTTGCTAATTTACTTAATCACATAATCATATAAATTAGATTAATTCTAATATTGTAAAATTATCATTGTGTAAATAAAATAAATAGAGTTGTAATATTTGAAATGATTTACGAGTTAAATGAATTAAAAGAAGAGTAGTTACCAATCGAACCATCTAAATTGTTTCTTCCTTTGATCGTGTCAAATTCTATAACTTTGTTTAGTGGCCATAAGCAATTGTTTGTATTAGTCATTTCTATCTTTATATCGAGAGTTGGGATAGGAATTAGGACTACCAATAGGGGTTTAGTGACTTAACCATGCTGAAAGGACGTTAGGACCCACTAAAAGGTCGGTACGAATCCGGAAGGAATATACCGCTACAAGGCCTAGACAATGATAGTAATTCTAATGTTGGTATCTATGAGACTTTTAATTAGTTTTACATGTATTTCTCTTTCGCTATTTCAATTCGATTAAATAGTTTACTTTACCGTTTTAGATAGTTTATTTTATTGTTGCTTAGTTAGTTTACTTTATCATCTTTCCATTTCTATTCTTAGGTAGTTTATTTTATTGTTGCTCAGTTAGTTTATTTTATCGTCTTTCCATTTTCGTTCTTAGATAGTTTTATTTTATTATTATTATCTAGTTTATTAGTTTAGTTAGTTAGACTTTCAATATTGTCATTTAAATACCGTCTTTAGATAGAATTTAGTTGTCAATATTCAGATCAGAGGACTTCCCCGATCGGGTACGTGACAACCCGATCGGGTAAGTAGTCTGTTCTGGGTTTTTATTTTGCAATTTACATAATTGTTCTTTACATATCGTCATTTATATACTTGTCATTTTATTTTATGTTAGTAGTTTAGACAATCAACTCAAGTGACTCGATTCTAAATGAAAACCAATCCATAGCAATTCATAAGTAACACGTACTCCCTGAGGATCGACACCCTACTTCCCTAATTACATTCCTTATGTTGTTAGCTTAGTCTGGGTAAATTATTTTTGTTTCGGTACCGCGACAGAACCGATCACTACTCTACGACGGAGAAAGAAATGTTAGCCATTGTTCATGCCGTGGAAAAATTCCGGCAATACTTTGTTGGTTCTAAGGTAGTTGTTTACTTGGACCACTCCGCCTTGAGACAATTGTTGTTGAAAAAAGATGCAAAACCAAGACTCTTGAGGTGGGTTCTTTTACTTCAAGAGTTCGACTTGGAGATTAGGGACAAGGCGGGGTCGGAAAATGTTGTTGCCGACCACCTATCTAGATTGACTACCGAAGATCATGGGTTGAAAGATGAGAGTGGCCCGATCAATGAGTGGTTAAGAGAAGATAGTTTGATGATGATTAGTGGTAAATCACCATGGTTTGCGGACTTGGCGAATTTTATTGTGAGGGGGTTCATTCCGAATGAGCTAGATGCTAGAGCTAGAAGGAAGTTGAAGCATGATTCAAAACGCTACTTTTGGAATGACCCTCATCTTTTTCGCAAGTGTGGTGATGGCATGTTTAGAAGATGTGTTCCGAGGGAAGAGGGAATGGAAATAGTCGATAGGATTCACAATTCGGCCTATGGGGGCCACCTTAGTACATCTCGCACCATTGCAAAGGTGTTACAAGGTGGTTTCTTTTGGCCATCTATGTTTAAGGATATCCATTATTTTGTCAAAACTTGTGATAGATGTCAAAGAACGGGGAATATATGCCAAAGAAATGAGATGCCCCTTAACAATATTCTTGAGATCGAGCTTTTCGATTGTTGGGGAGTTGACTTCATGGGACCATTCCCAAACTCTTGTGGGAATGAGTACATTTTGGTTTCGGTGGACTATGTATCCAAATGGATTGAGGCCGTGGCTACCCCAACAAACGATGCTAAAGTTGTTATCAAGCTTTTCAAGAACACTATTTTTCCAAGATTTGGGACCCCGAGAGTGGTGATTAGTGACAGGGGTTCACACTTTAGGAAGAGCACTTTCAAGATCTTGCTCTCTTCTCATGGTGTCACTCACAAGACCGCTCTTGCCTACCACCCTCAAACAAGTGGGCAAGTAGAGGTCTCAAACCGTCAAATTAAAGCCGTCTTGGAGAAGACCACAAGCAAAAGTAGAAAGGATTGGTCCCAAAAGCTCCCTGATGTACTATGGGCTCTTCGCACCGCCTTCAAAACTCCTCTTGGCACAACTCCCTACAAGCTTGTCTATGGCAAGGCTTGTCATTTGCCGATCGAGTTGGAGCATAAGGCGTGGTGGGCCTTAAAGGAAATGAACTTTGACATCGACATGGCCGGAGAGAGACGTTTTCTCCAAATGAGTGAACTTGAGGAGCTAAGACTTGATGCCTACGAAAGCTCAAAGATTTACAAAGAGCAAATGAAGAAATGGCATGACGCCAAATTGGTTGATAAAGATATAAAAGTGGGTGATCAAGTCTTACTCTATAATTCTAGGGTCAAATTGTTTTCGGGGAAGCTACGGTCGAGATGGTCGGGGCCCTTCAAGGTTATTGACATATCGCCTCATGGCGCATTCGAACTTTGGAGTGAGGAGGGTGGCAACTTCAAAGTAAATGGCCATAGAGTGAAGAGATACTTTGATGGAGATGAGAAGGGCACAGTTGAAGTACTCTTTCTTGGGGATCCACTTCCCGAGAAAGAGTCTTGTTTGTAAGTTCTTGTACTTTGATAGGTTTGGTGGAGTTCCTCAACAACCACCAATTTTTGTATATAACATGCATTTTAGGAGTAGTTGTGAAGATTTTAGATTGCATACTCGGGTATCTTGGTCTTTGGAAGAAGTCTTTAGTAGGTTTGAAACAATTGTAGCCGGGTTTGGTTCGAAACCGTGTCATTGGGGAAGTGTTGAATGAGTCGAGATTTTTGGTGATTTAGGAAATGTTTCTTGTGAACTAGAAGGCGAGGAGAAGAGGGAAGAGTGCTCTAGGCCGGGCAGCCGGCGGCCGGTGTGCCGACCGGCCCAGAGCACTCCAGAAGCTACCTTGTGAAAAATGAGAATTGAGGAGCAGGTGTTCCAGGCCGGGCAACCGGCGGCCGGTGTGCCGACCGGCCTGGAACACATAATCATAGAAGTTGCTTTTTTGGAAATTTGTGAGCTGTGCTCTAGGCTGGGCAGCCGGCGGCCGGTGTGCCGACCGGCCTGGAGCACAAAATCATAGAAAATTTTGAAGTTTGAATTTTTGAGCTGTGTTCCTGGCCGGGCAGCCGGCGGCCGGTGTGCCGACCGGCCAGGAGCACCTGAACACTGAAAAAAAGTCGAAGGCAAAAATCACGAAAAAATTTGACCTTGGGTTCCAGGCCGGGCACCTGGCGGCCGATGCCTAGCCCGGCCCAGAACACAGCAGTAGCCTAAATTAATCCGTCGGCTCCTTCTTCATTCTTCATTCTTCTTCAAATTTCTTTCTTTCTTTCTCCTTCTTCCTTCAAAAACCCCACAAAAACTTCACAAAAATCACCATTAACTCCACTTAGCCACCATTAAACCTCACTAATAACCCACTACACTCCACAAAATCTTCCCACAAATCAAAACCCTCAATTTTTTCCCAAATGTTCCCCAATTTGAATTGATTTTCACTCAAAGTCACCATGGCTCAACAACAACCAAGAAAGAGAACTCGGGCTCAACTTGAGGCGGAATTGGAGGCTAGACTTCAACAAGTGACGGCGGGAATGGGTCCGGATGACGACTTTCCGGATATTATCTTCAATAGTGAGATTGCAAGAGGTAAGTTTCAATGTCTCAAGCGCCGTAACCTTCCCCATTCCCGTTTCATTTGTAGGAATTCTATGCGGAATTTTGGCCTTGATACCGTGACCTTAGAACTTTTTAAAGGTTTAGGGATGGGGGAGTGATGGGCGGTTTTTTGTCGCGTACCGCCCAAGCAAAAACAATTTGTAAAACCCAACTAATGCGATAGCGGAAGTCGGGGTCGAACCACAAAGGACGGTGGGGTTAGGCTATAAGTCTCGGTTTTGTTCTAGTTTAGTCAAACAAACAATGTGAGTGATAATAATAAGCTAATGAATTAAAAACTAGTAAACATAAACTAAACAAAGAACACAAATGAGGAGAGGTGGCTAGGGTCTCGGGTTCACTTAAGTAGGTGGGGTCAAGTCTAAGACAAAATGAGAGGTGAAATGAAGGATGAGGTCTAGGTGTGTCTCCATCTTTCAATGAGAGAAGGTCCTTGAGTCGAGTCTAGCCAAGCTTTCGCCTTAGCCATTCTCAACCCACTGGTCAAGTGCGATCAACAAACAAGTCAAGGCTTTCGCCCATGACGAGTCTACACGATAAGAAATGCCAAACTTTCATTTAAGCAATTCAACAAACATATTAAATGCACAAGACAAGAGGAAAACATCAAACGCTCAACATATACAAAATAAGGTAATTAAGATGGGTACAAGTCTAGGTAAAGTCTCAACCTTTCGGTCTAAGAGGTCCCTTAGGTCGGGTCTAAGCAAGCTATCGCTCATATTAGGCCAATCCTATCAAAATCATGCCGTCTAATTACTACTAGTCTAAGCTTTCGCTTTAAAGAGTAGTGACTAAAAATAGAGAAAGACTTAAGTTTTCACTTCAAGCATTTCATCGAACATGGAGTGTGCATAAGATTAAAGACAAGTAACCCACAAAATTACTCTTAACAAAACACAATAATTAAACCCATTTAATCCCACTTAAGATCCCTTTTAACCCTAGCAATAATCTACTCTAACATGGTGAAAACTAAAAAAATTAAACCACCCACTAACAATAAAAAGAACATAAACATGATTTAAATAACAAAGTAACAAACTTTAATGAAATTAACAATTAAAATAAACTTAAACAAAGACATGAGATTAACAATAATAAAATGAAAAGGGAAAGAAAATTATACCCAACTTGAAGAAAATTGTGTAGTGAACTAGAATGAAGAATTAATTGCATAAAGATTGAATCTTGTCCCGGAATAATTAGTCTATTACATATAATAAAACTAGATCTAAACTAATTTTGAGAGGGAAGAAAATGTGATTTCCTAGTCTATCCTACTCTTTCCTACTCCTACTGTTCTCCTGCGTCTCCTCTTTTTTCGTCTCCACTATTTTCTGTCTTCTTCTCTAGGAACACATCTTCGGAACATGCCATCACCACACTTGCGAAAAAGATGTGGGTCATTCCAAAAATAGCGTTTTGAGTCATGCTTCAACTTCCTCCTAGCTCTAGCATCCAACTCTTCCGGAATAAACCCACTCACAATCAAATTTGCCAAGTCCGCAAACCATGGTGATTTACCACCTATCATCATCAAACTATCTTCTCTCAACCACTCATTGATCGGGCCACTCTCATCCTTCAACCCATGATCTTCGGTAGTCAATCTAGATAGGTGGTCGGCAACAACATTCTCCGACCCCGCCTTGTCTTTAATTTCCAAGTCAAACTCTTGAAGTAAAAGAATCCACCTCAAGAGCCTTGGCTTTGCATCCTTTTTCACTAACAATTGCCTCAAAGCGGAGTGATCCGAGTATACCACAACCTTAGCCCCAACAAAGTATTGCCGGAACTTTTCCACGGCATGAACAATGGCTAGCATCTCCTTTTCCGTCGTAGAGTAGTTGACTTGGGCTTGATCAAGAGTTTTGCTTGTGTAGTAGATTACATGGTGCTTCTTGTCCACAACTTGGCCAAGCACCGCCCCGACCGCATAATCGGAGGCGTCGCACATAACTTCGAAGGGAAGGCTCCAATCCGGTGATCGGATTATGGGAGCCGTCACAAGAGCCTCCTTTAACCTACAAAAAGCACTCAAGCAAAATTCATCAAATACAAATGGTGTGTCTTTGAGAAGAAGAGAAGTTAAAGGCTTGGCTATTTTAGAAAAATCTTTGATGAAACGTCGGTAAAAGCCCGCATGGCCTAGAAAGCTTCTCACTCCCTTCACATTTGTAGGGGGTGACAAGTTTTCTATTACCGAAACCTTAGCCATATCAACTTCTATGCCTCTCTTAGACACGATGTGACCAAGCACAACCCCCTCCTCCACCATAAAGTGGCACTTCTCCCAATTGAGGACAAGGTTGTGCTCCTCACATCTTTGCAAAACATGAGACAAATTTAAAAGTCCAAGATCAAATGAGTCTCCATGGACACTAAAGTCATCCATGAAGACCTCCATACTCTTCTCAAGAAAATCGGCAAAAATTGCCGTCATACATCTTTGGAAAGTCCCCGGAGCATTACAAAGCCCAAAGGGCATCCTCCTATAAGCATAAACTCCTATGGGACAAGTGAATGTGGTTTTCTCTTGGTCTTCCGGGTGTATGGGGATTTGGAAAAACCCGGAATAACCATCTAGAAATGAATAGTAAGAATGCCCCGCCAACCTTTCAAGCATTTGGTCAATAAAGGGGATGGGGTAGTGGTCTTTGAGGGTGGCGGCATTTAATTTGCGATAGTCAATGCACATCCGCCACCCGGTCACGGGTCTAGAAGCTAAGAGAGTCCCATCCTCTTGTTCCACCATAGTCACCCCTCCTTTCTTGGGCACTACATGGACGGGGCTCACCCAAGAACTATCGGTTATTTGGTAGATAATCCCGGCCTCTAACAACTTCATAACCTCACTTTTAACCACTTCCGCCATCTTAGGGTTCAACCTACGTAGCCCATCTACCTTAGGTTTGCTACCCTCCTCCAAGACAATCCTATGCATGCAAAGATTAGGACTTAACCCTTTGATATCATCAATGCTATATCCAAGTGAACCCCTATGAGTTTTCAAGACTTTCAAAAGTTCAAGTTCTTGGCCTTCACTCAAATTAGCATTAATGATAACGGGATAAGTCTCTCCCTCACCTAAAAAAGAGTACTTAAGTGAGGGAGGTAAGGGCTTAAGTTGTACCTTTGGAGGGAGAAGGCCCTCCACCTTCTTCATTAGTTCATCATCTACCTCGTGGTCATCTCCCATCTCCTCATCATGGAGTGCCACTTGTAGAGCTTCTTCTTCATACTTCTCCTCTTCATGCATCTTCTCAATCACTTCCTCTATGACTTCTACCGAGCATGCTTTGTGAAACATTGGTCCCTTCACTAGATGTGGAAGATTAAATTCAAGGGTTTCGTTTCCCACCCTAAAGGTTAGCCGCCCGTCCCTCACATCAATGAGGACTCCTCCGGTAGCCAAAAAGGGCCTACCAAGGATGATGGGAGTGTGGCTATCCTCCGGGATATCTAGGACAACGAAATCCGTGGGGATCAAAAATTTGCCAACTTTAACGGGTACGTCCTCAAGCACACCCAAAGGTTGCTTAACGGACCTATCCGCTAGTTGTAGAGTCATAGAAGTGTGGGTTAAACTTTCAAGTCCAATTCTTTTAGCAATAGTTAAGGGAATGACACTTACACTTGCACCATTGTCACATAATGCCCTTGAAATCATGACTCCCCCCACAACACAAGGGATAGAGAAACTTCCGGGGTCCCCAAGTTTTTTTGGCATTTTGAAAGAGTTAGGATTAATGAGGAGAGCACTACACTCCGCCTCCATAATCATAACATCTTGGGTACCCAAAGTTCTCTTATGAGTCAAGATGTCTTTTAGAAATTTTGAGTAAGTGGGCATGTTCAATATAACATCGGTGAAAGGTAAGGTCACTTCAAGTCCCTCAAGCATTTTTCTAAATTGGGTGAACTTGAAGTTTTCCTTAGTTTTCAAAGCTCTAGAGGGGTAGGGGATATCGGAAACAACAAGTGGAGTACTAAAAGATACCTTTGGAATGGGAGTTTTCTTGGTTACCTTAGCTCTTGCTAGTGGTTGTACCTCTACTCCGTCATCATTGACATCCTTGTTCATCTCCTCTTCATAAGGCATAATTTCGACATACCCTTCTTCTCCCTCTTTGGGTTGACCATCTTCACCCTTGCCATCATCTTTTGACTCCAAGGTGGGAGTCAAAAAGGGCTCTTCAAGTTCTTCTCCTTCCTCAACATGCTCATCATTTGGAATCTCATCATTCATCATATCCATGTAGGGGTTATCAAGCACTAGTCCACTTCTTAAAGTCACCGCACATGCATGGTGGCTTGATGAAGCATCCTTGGAGCTTTTCCCTTGAGCAAGTAGACCTCCCGGAGGCCTTTGAGGATTGTTCAAAGCTTGAGAAGCTAACCTAGCTTCCAATTCTCTCACCTCCTTTTTGTGAGCATTAGTGACATTTTGCAAAGCCAAGTTGTTTTGGATTTCCATGTTTTTGACTAATTGCAAAACTTCACTTATTGAAGGATCATTCTCTTGGTGGGGTTGATTTGTCAAAGGAAGGGCAAAAGCATAGTCATTCCGACTACTCGACCCTTGGTTGTTGTTTCTTTGATTGTTAAAATTCCCTTGTTGATTGTTGTTAAAATTCCCTTGTTGCCCCCTTGAACCTTGATTGTTGAAATTTGACCCTTGGTTGTTGTTGAAATTTGGCCCTTGGCCTTGGAAAGATTGATCGGGAACCCCTTGGCTTGCTTGATTGTTTTGATTGCCTTGGTAAAAATTACCTTGGCCTTGATTGTTGAAGTTTTGGTTCCCTTGATTTTGATTCCAATTTCCTTGACCTTGATTCCAATTACCTTGGTTTTGGAAGTTACCTTGGTTATTGTAACCTTGATCATTGAAGTGTTGATTTTGGAATTGGTTGGATCCTTGACCTTGGTTGAGAGTTGTTGAATTGATTGTTATAGTTTCCTCTAGAAAATTGACCTCCTCCTCTAGGTTGGGAAAAACCCGGAGGGTTGGAAGGTTGAGTTTGAGTGTGTTGAGGGTTTAAGACATTTTGGCTTTTGTAACTCATGTTTGGGTGAAATTTTGAGCTTGGATGATAGAAATTTGAATTTGGGTTATAAGCTCCTTGATTTTGGAATTGAGGCCTTGAGGGCCTTGGGTTGTTGTTCATACCTTGGAAAGCATTCACATGTTGATAATCATTTGCACCTTCATTGTTATAAGAGACATTGTTCCCACAAACTTCAAAGGTGTGTCCATATCCATTGCAAATTTCACAAGTGGGGGTTTGATAAGCTTCCACCATGGGAGGTGCATAAGACCCACTAGCTTCATTCACATGATGACCTTGACTTTGATTTTGAGCTTTTTGAAGCTCGGCAAAACCCTTAGTGAAAGTTTGTGTGAGCAAATCAATCTTGGCATTGGTATCCGCATTTGAGAAGTTCTCACTTGGGTACTTAGAACTCCTTCTCAAGCTATTTCCTCTAGAACTAGTACCATAACTAGATTCCGACTCAACCATCTTCTTAATCAATGCCGCCCCTTGTTGGTCATTTAAATGATCAAAACTTCCCCCCGCGGAAGCATTCACCATGGCCTTGGTTTGAGGGAGGAGAGTTTGATAGAAGGTTTGGGTGACATACCAATCCGCAATTCCATGGTGAGGGCATCGGGCAAGTAAATCAATGAAGCGATCCCATGCTTCTCCCAAAGACTCTCCATCCTCTTGTTGGAAGGTGGTAATCTCGTTTCTTAGCATCGCCGTTTTGGAGGCGGGGTAGTACTTACTTAGAAACTCCTTAGCCAAACCATCCCAAGTGGTGAAAGTGTTTGGAGGATGGTTATTCAACCACCTCTCCGCCCGGTCCTTGAGGGAAAATGGGAACAACATGAGGCAAAGGGTTTCCTCGGGCACCCCATTCCTTTTCATGATTCCAACCCTACTTTTGAATTTTCTCAAGTGGGCATGATCATCTTCATCCGGGAGGCCTCCAAAGCTATCCCGCTAAATAGAATTCATTTGAGACGGGTGAATCTCAAAATTATTAGGGGCCAAGACACCGAAATTGATTGGAGATTGGGTATCATCGTGGTTGGGACGGTTACGATCACGTAGAGTCGTCATTTGTGGTTGATTTTGTTGTTGAGGTATTGTAGGTGGTGAATTTGGTGGTGTATTTTGTTGTGTATTGTAGAAGGGGTTTTCAAATATGGGTTCAATGGTGTTGTTTTGTGGGTAATCGATTGTTGGAGTGGATGTAGAAGCAATTGAAGTATTGGCTTGTTGATGGCTAACTCTTCTTGAATTCCTAACCCGAGCAAGTGTATTGGCACGGAGAGTCCTAAACAACCTTTCGGGTTCCGGATGGCTCAAGAACAAACCTTCACCTCTAGGCATGCACTCAAAGCAACTCAAAAACAAGTTAGACTCCTAGTGTGTTTTTGGGCACACTAGGGAAAGACAATAATGCAAGGCACTCTACAAATAATCTAACAACTAAAAACCAACAAAAACAACAAGTAACTTGGCTAAATCTAAGACACAAAACAAACTACGAGTTTCCTTACGCCATCCCCGGCAACGGCGCCATTTGATGATCGGTTTGTCGTCAAAACAAGCATCAAAAATAACCCAATAAAAGTAGTATAAAGGGGTCGAAATCCACGAGGATGGGGGAGGTCAACTACTAGTTCGATTGAATCCTATTCTAGCCTAAAATATGACGGATTGGAAAGTTAACTAAAAACTAGGAAAAACAAGTAATCGCTAAGTAATAAAGATGAAAACAATTAGGGGAAAGGCTAGGGTAAAGGGTTCACCTTAGGGGGATTTAATGGGTTAGTCGGGTAACTAGCGAAAGGGGTAAATAATTCGAGTAAAATCGATTGCTAATGTCTCAACAATCGATAATCATCAACAAAGCTATCGCATTTGTCTCAAATCACCCATATAAACACTTAGTCTAATCGTCTCTACCACCGTCGCTTAAGAGAAGATCAAACCATGCTTGATAAAATGGTAACTTTCGTTCACACATTTCATCAAACACTTGGTGTTCATATGGGCAATACCCAAATCATTTACCACAAACTTGCTAATTAACCAACCTAATACCCCACATGATCCACCCTTAGGCTCCCCTAAACCCTAGAAGATAATCTACTCACACATGGTAAAGGAAATCAAAGCACTAAAGGGAAGGGGGAGTTCAATCAACATTATGCTATGAGAAGAATAAATATAACAGTCAAAAGATTAACTATAAACTAGAGATGGAAATTAAATGCATAAACAATGAAAAAGATGAGAGATTTTATACCAAACAAAACTTATATTGATGAGTATGAGGGAATGTCTTCACCCAAGTCTTCAATACAAACTCCACAAATGAAATGAAATACTAGAATCAACAACTTGAAATGAGAAACTAAACTAGATTAGGGAAATATTAGGAGAGTATTTAATGATTAATTTGGGTTACAAATTTCTAGGGTTTCGTGCTAAAAGGAATGTTAAAAACTAAAAAAAACTGCTTACAAAATAATAAGGGGGGGTATATATAGGTCCCTCGAAATTAAGGAAGAAATTAGAAGAAGAGGGCGATTTTTGCGATGCTGTGTTCCCGGCCGGTCGACCGGCCGCCGGGCCTCTGACCGGCCTGGAGCACATGCGTGACTTCAGGAACTTTGCCTTCAAAATCTTCAAAAATCTTCTAAGTATGGGAAATAGTGGCCTGGGCCGGTCGACCGGCCGCCGGTCCCCCACCGGCCTGGAGCACCAAATCACTCTCTATGGCTTCTGATGTAGGCGCAGGCCGGGTAGTCGACCGGCCGCCGGTCGGCCGGCCGGCACTACCTGACCCTTTTCTTCACTTTTTCAACATCTTTCATTTATAGAGCGGTGGTCTGGGCCGGTTGGCCGGCCGCCGGTCTGGGGACCGGCCTGGGCCACCTGATGACATATTTCTTCATTTTTCAACTCATCTTCGAATCCCGACTCATGCAATGTCTTTATGCACCGATTTCCTCATTTCCGCCTTAATTCCTGCAAATTGAGATCAATATTCATAGCGCGGGAAATCGGGAAATAAAATGCAATTAAAGACACGCAAATCCGTGTAAAGGGACCAAAATGGGGACGAAAATGAGGTAAAAATGTGACTAAATGAATGCTTATCAAAATTCCCCACACTTGGTATGGAGAAGAAGGTATGGAGATAGTTGATAGAATTCACAACTCGGCCTATGGGGGCCACCTTGGTACATCTCGCACCATTGCAAAGGTGTTACAAGGTGGTTTCTATTGGCCATCTATGTTCAAGGATATCCACTACTTTGTCAAATCTTGTGATCGGTGCCAAAGAACGGGGAATATTAGTCAAAGGAATGAGATGCCCCTTCAAAACATTCTTGAGATTGAGCTTTTTGATTGTTGGGGAGTTGATTTCATGGGACCATTTCCCAACTCTTGTGGGAATGAGTACATTTTGGTAGCGGTGGACTATGTGTCCAAGTGGATTGAAGCCGTCGCCACCCCAACAAATGATGCTAAGGTTGTTATCAAGCTCTTCAAGAACACTATATTTCCGAGATTTGGGACCCCAAGGGTGGTGATTAGCGACGGGGGTTCGCACTTTAGGAAGAGCACTTTCAAGTTCTTACTTTCTTCCCATGGTGTCACTCATAAGACCGCTCTTGCCTACCACCCTCAAACTAGTGGGCAAGTAGAGGTCTCAAACCGTCAAATAAAAGCTATCTTGGAGAAGACTACAAGCAAAGGTAGGAAGGATTGGTCTCAAAAGCTTCCGGATGTTCTATGGGCCCTTCGCACCGCTTTCAAAACTCCACTCGGCACAACTCCTTACAAGCTTGTTTATGGAAAAGCTTGTCACTTGCCAATCGAGTTGGAGCACAAGGCATGGTGGGCCTTAAAGGAGATGAACTTTGATATTGATATGGCCGGAGAGCTACGATTTCTCCAAATGAATGAACTTGAAGAGTTAAGACTTAATGCCTACGAGAGCTCAAAGATCTACAAGGAGCAAACAAAGAAATGGCATGATGCCAAATTGGTTGATAAAGATGTGAAAGTGGGTGACCAAGTCTTACTCTATAATTCTAGAGTCAAGTTGTTTCCGGGAAAGCTACGCTCTAGATGGTCGGGTCCTTTCAAAGTTATTGACATTTCGCCACATGGAGCTTTTGAACTTTGGAGCGAGGAAGGTGGTAATTTCAAGGTCAACGGGCATCGAGTGAAAAGATATTTCGATGGAGATGAAAAGGGAACGGTGGAAGTACTCTTCCTTGGGGATCCACTTCCCGAGGAGGAGTCTTGTTTGTAAACTCTTGTGATTTGATAGGTTTGGTGGAGTCCCTCAACAACCACCAATTTTTTGTATATAGCATGCATATTAGGAATAGTTGTGAAGATTTGGATTTGTGTACTCGGGTTTTCCGTCTTTAGGAAGAAGTTTTAGGAAAGTTTGAAACATTTGTAGTCGGGTTTGAATCATAACCGTATCATTGGGAATATGTTGGTTGGTTCGAGCATGTTGGTGACTTGGGTTTCTTTGGGAAATTGTTTTGGTTTTGAAGAAGAGGTGAAGACAAGAAGATGTGCTCCAGGCCGGTCGACCGGTAGCCGGGGTGCAGACCGGCCCAGAGCACTCCAGAAGGTGACTTTTGAAGATGGGGAATTAAAGTGCAGGTGTTCCAGGCCGGGCGACCGGCAGCCGGTGTGCCGACCGGCCTGGAACACATTATCATAGAGGATTGAATTTTTGGAAATTTTTGGGCTGTGTTCTGTGCCGGTCGACCGGCGGCCGGTCTGACACCGGCCCAGAGCGCATTGTAACTGAACTTTTGAAAGGTTGAAAATTTGAGCTGAAGTCCAGGCCGGTCGACCGGCAGCCGGGGTCAGACCGGCCTAGACGACCTGAACTCACCATAATCCAAAAACCAGAAAAAATCAAAAATTTGAACTGGGTTCCAGGCCGGTCGACCGGCGGCCGGTGCCTGGACCGGCCCAGACCCCTACCCGAGGCCTTATTACACTCGTGAGCCCTTTATTCTCTTTCATTCTTCTTCATTCTTCCTTCCTTCTTTCTCCTTCTTCCTTCAAACCTCCACCAAAAACTCACAAAAACCTCACAAACTCACATAAATCACCACAAAATTCACCAAATCCAACATTCAACCCACTAATTAACCCACTACTTCACCCAAAATCATCCCCCACCTCAAAAACCCAATTTTTCCCTCTTTCAATTGAAAATTCCGAAAATCAACATGGCTCAACAACAACCAAGGAAAAGGACAAGGGCTCAACTTGAGGCCGAGTTGGAGGCTAGGCTTCAGCAGGTGACGGCGGGAATGGGTCCGGATAACGATTTTCCGGATATCGTCTTCGTAAGCGAAATAGCAAGAGGTAAATTTCAATGTTTAAAGCGTAGACCTCTTCCCCACTCCCGTTTTATTTGCCGGAATACTATGCGGAACCTCGGCCTTGATACGGTCACTCTTGAACTTTTCAAGGGTTTGGGTATGGGGGAACTATACGGGCAGCACTTCCGTACTTACCCCCGTCTTACTTGGGAATTTTTGAGTTCGTTTAGTCATGAGAAGGATAGAAATACGGGTATGGTCAAAATTGTTTCCTTTCGCCTTCTTAATACTGCATTTAACCTTCCCCTTGAGAAATTTTGTAAAGTTTTAGGGGTCAAATTTCATAAGTCGTACAAGGTCCCCGAAAGCTTTAATGTGAATGATGTGTGGACTGCTATATCGGGTTTTGAGTTTGAGAAGGGAACTAAGAGGCCGGCAAATGCTTGCCACAATGCCCCTATTAGGTTTTGGCATAGGTTTATGGGTTGGACGTTGTTTGGGAGAGAGGAGTGTCATAATTTTAGGGCCGATGAGCTTTCGATTTTGGCGGCTTACTTGTTCCAACAGCCGCATAAATTTGGGATCAACATCGGTCATCATGTCGTTATCCACTTCCAGAAAATTGCCAATGACCCGTTTAGCCCTACCGGAATCCATTTAGGGGGGATTGTTACCAAGATTGCTCATGTCCTTTGTAGAGATGCTCTAGATGAGCGTAATTTGAGGTGTTTAGGGGGATGCTCATTGTTGACGGAGGATTACGTTTTTAAGAAGCTTGAGTGGGTAATAAAGAGAGTTGAGGACGGGAAGACTTATTGGAGGATTCGAGGGGTAAATTCTATTCCCCTCCCTAATAGTGCGGCTATGAAAGTGGTTCCTGATAGCGCGCATTATCTTCTCCCCTTAGAGGAGGAGAACCCTCCACCACCACCTGAAGAAACCCCGGAAGATCCTTTAGCTCCAGTTACCGCATTTAGGCGAGATCCTACTGCCCCCGTCACTACATATAGGAGAGAGGAGCGGGGCCCCACTTCCACCACATTGCCTTATATGAGCCCCTTCTATCATCAGCAGCAGTGGCGCCCTTGGCCCAATTCATCCCAACCCGACGCATCCACCTCCACCACTACCAGTTACCCACCTTTGGATCCCTCCTTGATCCAGTTCATGGCCGACATGACTTTGGCCTCCGAGGCAGCAGCTACGGAGAGAGAGGCAGCGGCTAGGGAGAGAGAGGCGGCAGCTAAGTGGCGTGAGGAGGAAGCTCGGGATAGAGCTCTTTTGTCGCAGCGGATGGACAGGATGTATTATGACTTGGCTCTTGGCCAATACCCTTCTTACGATCATTGGTGTAGGGAGGGGTATAGGGAGCCAGTTGGCCCACATCCGTCCTATTTCATGTGGCCAGAGGGCGGGTATGATCAGGGTTCTAGGGTG
Organism: Heliosperma pusillum; assembly: GCA_022085475.1. Lineage (NCBI taxonomy): Eukaryota > Viridiplantae > Streptophyta > Magnoliopsida > Caryophyllales > Caryophyllaceae > Heliosperma > Heliosperma pusillum. The sequence goes on along the minus strand of JAIUZE010001074.1, from coordinate 72,286 downwards.
TTTGGTGATTTCAATGTTCCGCCAGACTATTATTCTTCTGCGCCGGGTTTTACTCAGCCGGTAGTTGATGAGGAGGAGGTGGACCCAGAGATTGCGGCTCAGAATGCCGAGTGGTTTGACAGGATGGGTCCACGGTTCGAGATTGTGGAGGGTGGCGGCTCTGGTTCGGGAGCCCAGGATGTCGATGCGTCTTTTGCTGAGGCCAGTCATGGCCAATTTGATACTACATCCTCTGATTTCACTGGATACTCTTGAGGCCGGAAACCCATGAGTATGATCCCTTTTAATCCAAATCTTCATCATATTTATATTTTCGCATGCATTTAGATAGTTGTATTATATCTTAGTTTAGTCATCCATTTAGTTGCATCCATTTAGGCTTGCATTAGAATTTAATTTTGTAACATATCGTCACATGTTAGCCTTGCATCCATATAGTGTAGTTTGCATTTACTTAGATCATGACATTGTATTATATCATTTTGCATTTAGTTTTAGGACTTTTATTTAGTCCATGCATTTACTTAGAGCTAACCCTCTTGTATATATTGTTCATATTGTGATTTCTCTTCAAAAAAATCAAAAACCCCAAAAACAAGTTTTTATTTTTCAAAATATTTAAAAATCCAAAAACATGTTATTTGTTTTGAATTCACCCCTCACACCATGTAAATACCAAGTGTGGGGAGGGAATTCCCATAAATTGAAAAACCCAAAAAGATTGTTTTGTTTTTCCTTTTCTTTTTTTTCCTCTCCTTCCATATTTGAGTCACTTACTCGGGGACGAGTAAGACTTAAGTGTGGGGAGGATTTTATTTCTTTTGTATATATCGTTGATTTTTGAAAAAAGTTGAAAAATGCCTAAAAATCGAAAAATTTGAAAATTTTCCAAAAAATATATGCTTAGATTAGTTTGTATATAGTTTATTTTGTATATATTGCCGTGTGTTTCTTTTTATCTCCATCCATAGGTGCGCCCCACATCATATGAGGCACGAAAAAGGGAAAATGAAGACGCTTTGGTGAGATCTTTCCTATTTCTCTTCTCCCTTATCCCCTTTCCTTCTTACTTGAGGACGGGATGTGTTGATGACGATGGTGTGAATTTTGTTGATTGGCGTGTGTGCCACTTGTGTGCTGTTAGGAGATAGCATTAGCTTATGTGTCATATAGTCGGTTAGAGCATGTGCATTTAAGTTGTATATATGCTAGATTGCATCATGGCATATAGTTGCATTTAGAAAAAAAATGTTTTAATAATTGTCTTTTTGGAAAACTTGTTGAATGTGCATAGTCCATTTTTGCTACTTTTTATTCATAAAGTGTTCATCTTAATCGTGGAATTTTAGACGCCCTGGGTTGTGCATTTCTAGTGAGTTTTAACCCGTCTACTAATGCCGAGCCACGAGTTTTCGCTTATTCCACCTCGACACCCTCGATTGATGTGATTATTCCGATGGTAGAAAGAATTCTTAGGTGACCGTTCTTGCTATGCAACCAACCATGATTCATTGTCTTCCACTTTTGATCAAAAAAGGAAACAAATCAAACAAGCTGAAAATATTGAGTCAATTATCATCTTTTCTTGTTTTCGTCGAGGACGTGCAAAACGGAACTTCTAGGGATTCTAGTGGGCCCATATCTAGGCCCCCTTTCGATGCCACTACGGTGGGGATACCCCTATTGTTGGTTCCGACCGCATGTCCTTGACGGAAACCGTGTGCTTTCATGCCAAAAATTGCGAACCAAAATGCAAATCAAAAAGAAAGAAAAAGAAAAAGAAAGCAAAGTGTGAAATGAAAAGTTTTGCAAGCACTTAGACTCAAATCTCAATTTCCTTTTATCCTTCTTGAATCATTTACCTTTGAAGTTGCATAGTGAGACGGGACGACCCTTGTGTCTCCTTTATTTGAGAAACGTGAATTCCATATGCTATTGTGCTTAATAACGTCACGAGGACTTCATTTCCATCTTCCATTTTATCGCTTTTGGCCAAGCAAATAGTAGACGGGGTTCGAAATTTTCATTAGACTTGCACCGCTTGGAGGCGAATATTTTTCCATGCTTTATGATATTAGTGGCTCATGAGGATCATGCATTATTTAGACGATTTTCCTTTTAGATATTTCCGTCACATGGATGAGGCATGTGATTTTTCTTTTGTTAGATGCATCTTTGTCGTGTTCTTACGTGTTTTTCATTTGGATGCGTCGAGATTTTGAGCAAGCCCCTACTTGCCTTGCAAGGAAGTACTCTACCTCATGCGTATCTCGTTGTGAGTTGAAGGGACGGAGGAGGCCCGTTAATTGCCTACCGTCGGATATTATTAATAGTTTAGGTTGTAGCCTTAATATTAGTGTAGTATTGAATAAGGGTACTTATGGGTCTCGAATTTTGTTTACTTACTCGGGGACGAGTAAGTCTTAAGTGTGGGGAATTTTGATACGCATTTATTTAGTCACGTTTTTACCTCATTTTCGTCCCCATTTTGGTCCGTTTACACGGATTTGCGTGTCTTTAATTGCATTTTATTTCCCGATTTCCCGCGCTATGAATATTGATCTCAATTTGCAGGAATTAAGGCGGAAATGAGGAAATCGGTGCATAAAGACATTGCATGAGTCGGGATTCAAAGATAGTTGAAAAATGAAAAAGTATGTCATCAGGTGGCCCAGGCCGGTCCCCAGACCGGCGGCCGGCCCACCGGCCCAGACCACCACACTGCAAATGAAAGAAATGAAAAAGTGAAGAAAAGGCCCAGGTAGCGCCGGCCGGTCGACCGGCGGCCGGTCGACTACCCGGCCCACACCTACATCAGAATGCATGTGAGAGTGATTTGGTGCTCCAGGCCGGTGGGGGACCGGCGGCCGGTCGACCGGCCCAGACCATTATTTCCCATACTTAGAAGATTTTTGAAGATTTTGAAGGCAAGGTTCCTGAAGTCACGCATGTGCTCCAGGCCGGTCAGAGGCCCGGCGGCCGGTCGACCGGCCGGGAACACAACATCGCAAAAATCGCCCTCTTCTTCTAATTTCTTCCTTAATTTCGAGGGACCTATATATACCCCCCCTTATTATTTTGTAAGCAGTTTTTTTAGTTTTTTAACATTCCTTTTAGCACGAAACCCTAGAAATTTGTAACCCAAATTAATCCCTAATTACTCTCCTAATATTTCCCCAATCTAGCTTAGTTTCTCATTTCAAGTGGTTGATTCTAGTATTTCATTTTCATTTCTTGGAATTTGTATTGAAGACTTGGGTGAAGACATTCCCTCATACTCATCAATATAAGTTTTGTTTGGTATAAAATCTCTCATCTTTTTCATTGTTTACGCATTTAATTTCCATCTCTAGTTTATAGTTAATCTTTTGATTGTTATATTTATTCTTCTCATAGCATAATGGTGATTGAACTCCCCCTTCCCTTTAGTGCTTTGATTCCCTTTACCATGTGTGAGTAGATTATCCTCTAGGGTTTAGGGGAGCCTAAGGGTGGATCATGTGGGGTATTAGGTTGGTTAATTAGCAAGTTTGTGGTAAATGATTTGGGTATTGCCCATATGAACACCAAGTGTTTGATGAAATGTGTGAACGAAAGGTACCATTTTATCAAGCATGGTTTGATCTTCTCTTAAGCGACGGTGGTAGAGACGATTAGACTAAGCGTTTATATGGGTGATTTGAGACAAATGCGATAGCTTGTTGATGATTATCGATTGTTGAGACATTAGCAATCGATTTTACTCAAATTATTTACCCCCTTCGCTAGTTACCCGACTAACCCATTAAATCCCCCTAAGGTGAACCCTTTACCCTAGCCTTTCCCCTAATTGTTTTCATCTTTATTACTTAGCGATTACTTGTTTTTCCTAGTTTTTAGTTAACTTTCCAATCCGTCATATTTTAGGCTAGAATAGGATTCAATCGAACTAGTAGTTGACCTCCCCCATCCTCGTGGATTTCGACCCCTTTATACTACTTGTATTGGGTTATTTTTGATGCTTGTTTTGACGACAAACCGCCCATCATTACAGTATAGAATATCATATTATTTGCATATACTTTGTGTAATTCTTAGTATGTTATATATCTCACATTGAAAAATAATGTATGTGTGGTGAATATACTAATAACTATAAATAGTAGAATTGTCCTATATCGAACAATTAGCATAAGGTGCGGTGATCAACCCAAAATCTTTTGAGTTTCTTAAACATTGTCTTAGAGAGCTTAATTCGTAGGTACTTTAAATCATTTTTTCGAGTCATAATATAGATCAAATATAACTTGAGTCCCGACAAGGTTGGTAACATATGTTTAAAATAGAATAAGTTGAATCAATATATCAATATTATTTTTAAAAAAAATTACGGAGTATATTTTATTATAGTCTTAAAACTTCAAAAATTTATTTTTATAAGTTAACTGTTATAGGAAAATTACGAAAATGACATTAACGTAAACCCGTGCATCGCACGGGCATGAAATCTAGTAGTCTATAAAGCAGAAACATTTAAGAGTTTCTGATTGGTTCCTAAGATTTAGGGAGAAAAAGTTGCAGCGGCTCACATACAAAGAAAAAGATTAATTACTCTCTCATCACTCTTCCAAATTTTGATTCTCTTATTTACATATTTAGATTAGATTATTTACATAACTTATACGTAATATGATTTATATAATTTGCATAATATATGATTTTATGATACTATATAGTAGAATTGGTCGTTTATATGAAAATTCAATTTTAAAAAAAAAACATTTTCATGGAATACTAAAGTCCAAATAATACAATTTGAAATTACATTATTTTAGCAACAACAAAGTCTATGAAAACCTAATTATAAAAAAAATGAAAAATAAAAATTATTCTAATAACAATATTTCTGCAAAACAAAGTCCAAAGAACAATAACAATGTTTAATACAATTAAAATGTTCCTGCGAAATAAAGACCAAATAATACAATTAAAAAAAATTAATAATACAATTAAAATGTTCCTGCAAAACAAAGTCCAAAATTTCAAAACTCTTGGTACTTAATAAATAATCTATCTTTGGAAAAATAATTTAATTATTATTTTTCAAAGAAGTTACAATCCGACTAAAATATAAAAAAAATACAACCTATCAAATCATAAGTCATAGTGAAAAATAATCCTTAAAAGGTGTATATTCTAAATAAAATGTTTTCTAGCATTTAAAGTAGAGGTGATCGTTTGCGGGCTTGGACGGACATGGGCCGGGCTTATCTTTGAAAAAATGTCCAGCGGGCCTAATATTCCTTGTCCAAGCCCGCTTAAGCGGACTTACTAGGGTTGTCCATGTCCGCCTAGTTTAAGCTAGCGGGCTTGTCCGTGGGCTTGCGGGCTTAAATGTAAAAAATATAAAACTAATTTTTTAATAAAACTAAGGCTAAACTTGACTTAACATATATTCCGAATTAACTAAAACATCGCAAACTCAACTTAACATATACAAATTCTCTAATTAAACATGATTATTTTGAAGTTACAAGTCTCCAAAAAAAGTAACGATATAAAAAAAATTATAACTACTTACTTTATCACTAATACAAGTTTTATTTCATTTACTCTTGTTGTATATTTTTACTTTATTAGCTTTTTGTTTACATGAAGCATAATTTTTTAATTTTATATATGTTTAGCGGGCTTGGCGGGCTTGTCCATGGGCTTCTTAATCATGTCCATATCCGCCCACGAAATATAGCGGGCCGAGCTTGGCCCGTCCGTCAAATAATTATTTTAATTTCTTCTTGTCCAAGCCCGCTTAAGTAGCGGGCCAAACGGGACGACCCAAAGTTGATCAGCTCTAATTTAAAGCCAAAAAACTGATCATTTTTGCTAGAAATTATATTGTACTCCGTACATTGATAATTGTAGAATAGAAAGAAAAAAGAATGTCAAGTGTACAAAGAACATGTATTGGAGAAAAAAAATACTTACCGGAGAACAATAATACTTCACATAGATTAAATATTTTTTAATTAATTAATTATAGTTGATTACATAGCAACAATGGGGTGTTGTAAAAAAAACAATGATGGGGATATGTACATAGGACTATAAGAGTTAGATGAGAATTAAAGAGAAGAGGCACAATCATGTAATTGTGAAAATATGAGTATGACATGATTTGGAAGATTAGTCATGGGGCGTCTTTTGTTATGGTTTGCTTACCTAATGGTTTTTGGAATCACTCCTAAGAAAGATAATAGCCAAGATGATGAATCTCCGAGACACAACCTGTCTACTTGCTCTTCAAGTAGATCTTTCCCCCATAAATTTCTACGTCTTCGTGGCGTAAGTGTGTCTTGTTGAAGGTACTCCTTCGAAACTCAACAAATTAGGAAGAGGAAGGAAACGGCCGTATATCTGGCCACCTCCGATTGTCCCCTCAATAAGGCTGCTCTTCTCACCGTCCCAGTCATTAGTTTAATTTGTTGTTTGAATGTTGTAATAATAATAAAATCCGACTTAAAGAGTCGGATTTGTACTTTATAAGCTACTAATTTTACCGCTGCCAAAAAAAAAAAAAAAAAAAAGACATGATTTGGAAGAGAAAGTAGAGTTATTGAGAGGGTATAAAAAATTATTTAGGGTTAGCGGTTAAAATAGATATGGACTGCTAGACTTATATAATGTTGATTTGGCCCATTTTTTGACATTCATGTTTTTTGTTTTGTTTTACAACTAGTATAGACCTCGTGCTATTAATGCACGGTATATTTAGGTTAAATATTATTTATAGAAAAGCATATTTTAAATTGATAACTCATACTTGAAAAACAAAATTAAAGTCATAAAAAGTCATGAAAATGAGTTTTTTACAGGAAAAATCTATATTTTTCCTACGAAACAAATGATAATAGCGTATAATTTTTTACTTATAATTAGTCAAATTTTATAGTTGCAACTCTTCATAAAAAAAATGAATGAACTTTTTATCACAAAATTCTTATATAAAAATAGAAAGATTTTTTTTAACACCATAAAAAAATTGGAGGTAAATCTGTGTAAATTATAAACTGTTAACATTTTCAACATATTTCAATCTAAAAGGTTGGGCTTATTTCTACCTAACGTACTATAGAGTATAAATATAAAGCCCAGCCCAATTATATGTATTATGTTTTTGTTGGAGCTAGTGTCCTCCACAGTTAGTGTGATAACATCTAAGGTTCACAAGGTATACTTTGTATTATAATCATTTGATTAACGTTTATCGATAACGGTTGGCTTGCTAGATAAGTTTAACGTTATTCTCATACAGATGGCGGTGATCAACTGATCCCTAAAAGTCACACCTAAAGGATGTGTTTGAGAGATGTGATTATTTGAGAAAACAATCATATTGATGCCTTATTAAATGACTAAAAGGTTAGTCGATGTATTTGACTAAAAGGTTAGTCAAGTGTGATAATGATACGATTATTTAATAACGATTAAATAATGTTAGCTGGTGATTGAATATAAAATGTTATATTTAGTCAATGTATATAATGTCGGTCTAAACTAAATGTAAACTGTTATATTTAAGTTGGCGGATATGTGTTATACGATATTATTATAGTGTATTGGTCCGGCATTAATCGGTTTATGTGACGGTCCATTACTAGTAATAATTAGAATACATATTACATTATGTACATATAATATTATATGCTAATTACCTAATAGAGGTTGAGATAAATATGGAAACTAGGTATTTTGATTATTTTTCTTTTTGCTCTTGAATTCTCGGCTCAAGGGGGATAAAAAGAAAAGATAAAACAAACCCTCGACGACTCTAATCTCACGGCAGACCTAGGGTGAAAAGAGAAAAAAAAATTTTGATTTTTGTCTCTCTTATTCATCTTCATATTCATCATCAATTATACACACAAAATTAGAAGTAATTTTTGGGTATTCGTTCTAGCACGACGAAGACATTTCTTGAACCATCTTGGGTGTAACAATTAGAAAAATACCTACTTTGGTATTTGTTCTTAGGCCTTTTACTAGGACCGAAGGTTATTTCTTAATCTTATGTTTTATATTATGCAATTTCATTTATGACTAGAAATTCATATAGTTATAATTTCATTATAATCCGAAATTTTAAAGGGAAGTATACCGATATATCCCACAAGTGGTATCAGAGCCAAGGGCTACGAAATTATTTTATATGTTTTCATATTTGATGAAATATAAGATTAGAAATTTTTGTTTTGTTTTTTTTTTGTTTTGTTTTTTGTTTCGGCTGAAAGAAAAAAAAAATTAGTGTTTTTTTTTTTTGGTACTGTTGTAACGCCCCGAAAAACAGACATGCAGCTCAAAATAGCTCTTTTTATTATTAATAATGGCAGCGAGATTACAAGGCGTCACCGCCGTATTTCCCCTTCGGAAAATACAAGGCTTTTACAATAAAGATATAAATACACTTGAAAATTTAAAACTAAAAACTCTATTTAGTTGAATTATACATCTTATACGGCTTATTTACTATATGAAATCCTCACACTTGACCCTCCCTGATACTTGTACCTGAAAAGAATGAAAGTAACGAAATCAGCCAACCACAGGCTGAGTATGACTCTGGTTGCCTCCACCGGCCTTAGACTCTCATTTCCTATTTTATCTCTTTTATGTCTCACATATAAATAATATGCCACATGAGTATCATCCATTCATTTTTAATTAGACATGCACAACTGTCATATCAGCATGTAACATTCATTTCACAATAATATATAACGGTCTACCATTATTGAAGTGAGACACATTACGGAGTAATTACTCCCGTGGGCTAAGCCCTCCTCCATGTACACAGGACCATAATTATTTATGTAACCCCTGGCACTTTCACCAGTAATAACCAGAACCGCAGTTCTCATATCATGGAGTCGTGCTCCCTTCCATGTACACAGGTTAAATTTGTAATGTCATCCCTCTCCTGTAATCGTATCCCGAATGCTACAATTGGCCAAATGTACATTATATGAAAAACGAGCATAACAACATTACGTAACAACATTATAGTATAATGGACATTAATATAACATGTGAGTAGTAAAATAACAATAATATGAAATCTACACTCCTTATTTTATAAACAATGATTTATAATGTCATCTGAAATTATTAATTTCTACGCTAAAGGGTCCTTAAACCATACTAGCATTATAACGGCTCTACTACAAAACTTACGGATAAAATAATCTAAACAATTACTTATACTATCCTCTTATTTCATTTAATTATATAAATAATTATAACAACAAAGGGTCCCGAAATTATACTAACATTATAACGGTTCTACTACAAAACTTACGGATAAAATAATATAAACAGTTAGTTATACTATCCTCTTATTTTATTTATGTATAAAACGGTAACTAAATAATTATAACGACAAAGGGTCCCGAAGTCATACCTTCTTTTATAGAGAGTAATAGACTTATGGTGTACGTATTATGTCTATGTGCCCTCTGCCCTTTTCCCTCATTTTATTTGTGTTCATATTTGTAAACAATGAGGTCTATTTATACTACTTAGCCAGAAACCTAGAAGTTTGTCGATGTATGTGCATGGTTATAGTGTTGCATTTTTGTTTCTCTTCCTCCAAGCCTTAAGGACTAAGCTATGTAAAGATTGTCATTCAAAGGGATTAGATCAAGTTGAACTTATCAAATATCACATGCATACTAGATAAATTTAGTTAATTTATACGTATCTTAGTTCATTTCTTATTCTATTTATTCATATAGTTATTATTACTACTTGTTTACTTGTACCATCATGTTTATCCTAATAGCTAACACAATAATCAAGTATTACAAATATGCAAGTAACATTTATTAACTTAGATATTATTATACAAATATCTATTTTATACTCACTATCTATTGTAGCATATAATAATAATCCATCCAGAAGTTCATTATTTTTCTTTGGTCACAATATTACTAACCGATTTACATACTCTAGAATATCATATAAATTGAGTTCATTTCATTTAGATTTCCGTTGTTCTTGCTCGGTTAATAGTCTTAATATTAGCTTTTCCCAAATTACTTATACTTTCTAATATTTAATAATAATAATAATAATTTTTTTTTTGGGATATTACAACTGTTCACGGCCAGGGAAAAAAAAAATTGGTACTGTTCACGGCACTGTTCAGCCGTGAAGAAAAATTTTTTTTGCCTTGTTTTTCCTTTTTGATTCATATATGTTGTTGTTTTAATATGTTAAGATAATAATATAATGAATTAGTTGATATTTTGATTTAATGAGGATTAAATTGAATTGTAAAAGGAATTTGTTATGGATGTTAAAGAACATTCATTGTGCTAAATTTTTCGATATGAATTTACAAAACAATTATGATTAGTTGAGTATTTAATCGATTAACCATGATTTAGATATTCATTTTAAAAGGTTAATTTGAATCATCTAGTTTGTATCAATGTTTAATAATGATTAGATGTTGAATGTTTGTACCGATCTAGTTTTATTAGCATGATCAAATTAAAAAGATTAATTTGTTTTTTTAGGGTTTGTTTTATGTTTTATTTAAAAACCGAAAATAAAAAAAAATAAAAAATTTTTGTACCTGCTAGGCTGCTACTGTTCACGTGTACTGTTCATCCATGAATAGTGAAAAAAAAATTTAATTTTTTTGTTTAATGCATTATAAAGATAATGTATGTAGATTATTGTTGTGAAAAAGTTCACAATGATAGATACCCTATTATTTTAAAAAGGTTTAAAATAATGTTGAATTTAATTTATGTTATACCCAATAATATGAATTAAATTGGATTATGGTTGATTAAAATTGTTGTGTACAATTAAGGAATTGTCACATAATTTTGATCATTTTAAAGGTGGTTTGGATAAATTAATCATCATAATTAATGAATTATGTTTTGAATGTTTAATTTATTTTGTTGATGCATTTTTATTTTGTGAATGAATGAATGAATGGATGAATGGATTATTTTGGTATTTTTACAAGAGGTTGTAATTTGTATTGCTTAGTGTGGCCTTAGTAGATTGTGTTATCGTAATGATGGTAACATGGTCTTTGATGTATTTTGAGATCTCGAATCTCCCCTTTGTAATCTTTAATTATAATTTTTAAATTAGAATGTAAATAGGTTTATATTTTGTAATTTTTATAAATTGTATTTTTGAGAAGACCAAAGATGGAGATCGGATAGCTCACTCCCGCGACATGGACCAAGATGGAACATCAAGTCAAGCTTCTAGGGTCCATAAGGATGAATTCCAAAGTGTATTTTTGTTCTATTTTGATAGGATAGGCCACAGTAGGACTTTGTACTTTTTTTTTCATTTTTCCGTTCTTATTGTTTTTCATTTGCATGATAGTTAGTGCATCATTTTCCGCCTAAACCAAACCACCTACTACTACTTAATTGCATGAAAATTGACTCATATAGATTGTATGTTAATTATCATGGGCATCCAGATGTCACTCTAAATTCTAAAAGCTATCATCTTAAACTATTCATTCTCAAAATGCTAGATCATTCGTTCACTTAAATGAATAAAATTAAAGCTGATGGACCTTCCTCTAAAACCTAAAATTGAGATTAGTCTTTATAGGGAAAACTGTTATGACTCCCTTCTTCGTCGGTAGGCATATAGGACCTTACTCTCCATATGACCCCTTCTACGTTGGGTAAGTAGTATGTGTTGACCTATTTTACCTCAACATTATAGTACGAGTAATATCTCGTGATTATGATGGACTAAAGATAGAATTTACAGAAATTTATCGACCAGAAATTCTAAAAGTAGAATTAGCCAAGAAGTTGGCTTATCAATTTACAGAAATTGAGTCTTGGGATCATTTATATAATACTTGAGGGAGGTCAATTGTATAAATGCAAGAGTCTTCGCATTAATCGGTTTTGCATTAGACTTAATTAAAACGATGAAAATGCTTATTATGTTTTATCTCCTTTTCGCAGTGTAGCATTCATTTATATCGATAAAACTGTTATAACAAATGGCTGGACATGCTGATGCCCCTATGCCAAGTGCCACGCTCGCACGCGAATCCTGGCTTAAGATGTTCATGGACAACATGAATCAGTACACGCGACTGAAGAATAACGGGTCCAACTTTGCGGACTGGGAGGCTTCATTACGGAATGCTGCCATAGCTGACGGTAAGCTCAAGTACTTGACTGAGCCACTACCGCCTAACCCAGGCCCCAATGCAGGAGCCAATGAATCACTTGCTTATAGTGATTTCGTAATGGAGGCGGGTGCGATAAAGAGCGTACTCATCTTTTCAATGGAATCCAATTTGCAAAGACGATTCATTGCCCAAGGTGCAAACAAGATTTTCACCACGCTCACTAACGAGTTCTCAAAAGCACCGCAGATCGTTATGTATGAGCTTACCACTCGCTTCTTTGAGGCGAAACTCCAGAAGGGCCAACCGGTTAGCCCACACATTCTCGATATGATCGAGAATCTCGAAAAACTGGAGGCACTTGATTGTAAAATCAAAGAGAGCGTGGTCATTGACCGCATGCTTCATTCACTCCATGATGGTTTTGCCCAATTCAGGGCAAATTACTACATGAATGATTTGAAGAGAAATCCTCATCAGCTACACTCACTTCTCATACAGACTGAGAAGGATCTGAAATTGAGTGGGAGCCTGAAGCAGGACGTTCTCATGATTGCAAACAAGGGTAAGGGTAAGGGCAAGGCTCAGGCCGACCTAGCTGTAGGGAAGCCGAAGTTCAAGAAGCCAGGAAAGGGCAAGAGTGGGCCTGGTGAGACTAGCAGTAGCTCACAAGGCAAGACAAAGAGCAAAGAAAACATGGAGTGCCACCATTGCCACAAGACTGGGCATTGGAGGCGGAACTGTCCCGTGTATGCTGAAGACGTAAAAGCAGGCCGCGTCACTCCTGTTGGTATGTCTTCTTTTATTCATATGATTGAGATTAACCATGCAAGTTTCGGAACTTGGGTACTTGATACTGGTTGTGGTTCTCATCTGTGTAATCATTTGCAGGGCCTAAGAAACATCAAAACTCTCGAAAAGGGTGATGTGGACCTGCGAGTGGGGAATGGAGCAAGAGTAGCTGCCGTTTCAGTGGGAACATATGTAATCCAACTCCCAAGTGGATTTGAGTTATTTTTAAATAATTGTTACTATGTACCCAGTTTATCTAAAAACATTATTTCTGTTTCCGTACTCGATAAGAACGGTTTTTCATTTGTAATAAAGGATAATAGCTGTATTTTCTCCTTTAACGAAATGATTTATGGTAAAGCAGTTTCCATGAATGGGATTTATGTTTTAGATCAAACCACAGATATATTGCATGTGAGTAATAAAAAGGTAAAGGTAGGTGACAAAGATCAAACCTATCTATGGCATTGCCGTATGGGACACATAAATAAAAAACGCGTGAAGAAGCTCATTGACAATGGGACTATCTCCCCATTTGACTATGCATCATTTGGCACGTGTGAATCATGTCTCATAGGCAAAATGACTCGAATTTCCTTCAAAGGTGTTGGAATGCGCGCTGCTGACCTATTAGGATTCATACATACTGATGTGTGTGGACCTATGTCAATCAACGCTAGAGATGGCTATAGATATTTTATCACTTTCACGGACGATTTGAGTAGATATGGATATGTCTACTTAATGAAGCACAAAAGTGAGTCATTTGATAAGTTCAAGGAATACCAGAATAAGGTTGAAAACCAGCTGGGTAGAAAGATTAAAGCACTACGTTCAGATCGTGGTGGCGAATATCTTTCGAATGAGTTTGATCAACACCTTAAAAACTGTGGTGTAGTACTACAGTTAACTCCACCTGGAACACCTCAATTAAATGGTGTGTCCGAACGGAGAAATCGAACATTACTTGATATGGTTCGATCCATGATGAGTCACACGGTAGTGCCTGATTCATTGTGGGGCTATGCTCTTTTGTCAGCTGCTCTTATACTTAACCGAAGTCCGTCTAAAGCTGTTGACAAGACTCCATTTGAAATGTGGAAGGGAACAGTCCCTAACTTGTCCTTTATTCGGGTTTGGGGCTGCGAGGCTTATGTCAAGTGGAGACACGAGGATAAGCTCGGCCCGCGATCGGTCAAGACATACTTTATTGGTTATCCAAAAGGAATGTTTGGTCATTAATTTTATTCGCCTATCGAACAACGTGTTTTTGTTGCGGCTAGTGCGAAGTTTCTAGAGAAAGAATTTCTCGAGAACAAGACGAGTGATAGAACCTTCGATCTGTCGGAGATTCAAGAACCAACAACCGAGCAACCGATGGAGGAAGATGTTCCTTCATCTTCTGCTGCGGTTAATATTCCTGAGGAACCTAGAAGGTCGGGTAGAGTCTCCATACCTCCAGACAGATACATTGGTATGGTCGAGGAGAACGATAGAGACGATGTTTTGCTCCTAGAGAGTAACGAACCCGCTACCTATAAAGGAGCCATGACCTGTTCCGACTCAAAGCTATGGCTTGAGGCCATGCAATCCGAGATGGACTCTATGTATGAGAATGACGTATGGGATCTGGTTGATTTGCCTGATAAGGTTCGGCCTCTTCAGTGCAAATGGCTTTACAAGATAAAGCATTCCGTAGGGGGACAACCAGACACCTATAAGGCACGACTAGTGGCAAAAGGTTTCACTCAAGTGCAAGGATTGCATTATGATGAAATTTTTGCACCCGTAGTCATGTTGCGTTCCATTCGGATAATCTTAGCGATTGCCGCTTTTCATGACTATGAAATTTGGCAGATGGACGTGAAAACCGCCTTCTTAAACAGTTATTTGGAGGAGGAGTTGTACATGGTACAACCCGAAGGTTTCATTGACACTAAAAATCCTAAGAAAGTGTGCAAGCTTAAGCGTTCCATTTATGGACTTAAGCAAGCTTCTCGGTGTTGGAATCATCGTTTCGACCAAGTCATAAAAGAGAATGGTTTCGCTCGATCGGTTGACGAACCATGCTTATATGTCAAGTCGAGTGCGAGTATAATCGTTTTCTTGATATTGTATGTCGATGACATACTCTTGATAGGGAATGATATTCCTCTCTTATCTTCGGTTAAGGTATGGTTAAAGAACCATTTCCAGATGAAAGATCTGGGCGAGGCACAGCGCATATTGGGAATCCGTATCTACAGAGATAGATCACGAAGGATGTTATCACTCAGTCAGGAGTCTTATATAGATAAGATTCTTGAAAGGTTCAGCATGACCAACTCCAAGAAGGGGTATCTTCCAATGACGTCTGGGATGCATTTGAGTAAAGCTCAGGCACCCAAGACATCTGAAGAGGTCGAGCGCATGAGTCGAATTCCTTATGCATCAGCTATAGGATCGATCATGTATGCCATGATATGCACACGTCCAGACGTGGCATATGCTTTGAGTATGACCAGTCGGTACCAAGGCAATCCAGGTGAAACACACTGGATGGCTGTTAAAAATATCCTTAAGTACCTACGGAGGACTAAGGATTGGGTATTGACTTATGGTGGAGAGACTGAGCTTTGCGCAACCGGTTACGCAGATGCTAGCTTCCAAACGGATCGGGATGACTCGAAATCTCAGTCTGGATTCGTATTTACTCTTAATGGCGCTGCGGTCAGCTGGAAAAGCTCCAAGCAGAGTGTTATAGCAGATTCTACGACTGAGTCCGAGTACTATGCCGCTTCAGAGGCTGCAAAGGAAGCTATATGGATGCGTCAATTCTTACAAGGACTTGCCATAGTTCCTAGTTCGAATGACCCGATCACCATCTATTGTGATAATAGTGGTGCCATCTTCCAGGCTAAGGAGCCTAGGTCTAGCAACAAATCTAGACATGTACTTCGGAAGGCTCACATGATCAGAGATTACGTGGAGCAAAAGGAGATAGTGATAGACAAGATTGCTACGGATGATAACATAGCAGATCCTCTCACTAAACCGTTAAGACATGATAAGCATGTAGGGCACGTTACTTCCATGGGAATTAAACGTGTTCCTGAGTTGTATTAGCTGTTTGTATGAATTAGATACATCTTTTTCATATACTAATAATAACTTCATCGTATTGTTTTCATATTTTGTTTTTCATGTGGATTGTATGGACAACATTGAACACCACAAAGTGAACTGAATAACATTATATGTGTTTTGGTCCGTAATCGCCTACATGAGCTGATAACTCTGGCTATTATATTGTTGAGTCGATTGATGGTGGGTTCAACGAGCCATAAGTCAAACTGTTGACTGATCGATCACAAATACGAGTTATAAGGATACCTCGTAGGACATTGTAATTCGTGACGACGTTATGGAGTCCTAAATGTTTAACAACATTCGGTGCCAGGTCGTGGATAGGACGTCCATAGTGTTCCTAGAGTCGATTCTTTTGACTATCGACTGTCTCTTGAGATTAAGGCAGTTTTTGGGTGACTTTGGTTTCTTTCTCACGGTCGACCGTAACAGGAGGCCAAGCAGATTTTTACTGGGTCATTTCATACTGTGCTTACATCTGCAGGATTCGAGTTGAGGAAAATATCCAACCCTTTATCAGGTTTTGTTATTTATCAGGGCCACTCGAGGAGTAGTAACTGAAATGCATGGCCATGCTCGAATAACGATTCGTTTATCATTTGAGTTATTCTCTAGTCAGGAAAACCACTCTTGATACCGATCACTTGTAAAATACGAACTTTGTGAATACGGACTTTGCCAACTGTTTTACATTGAGTGGGAGAAATTTAAGGATATGAGAATCGGTTATCGCACATACACTTGTAAGGACAAGTGGGAGATTGTTGGAGCTAGTGTCCTCCACGGTTAGTGTGATAACAGCTAAGGTTCACAAGGTATACTTTGTATTATAATCATTTGATTAACGTTTATCGATAACGGTTGACTTGCTAGATAAGTTTAACGTTATTCTCATACAGATGGCGGTGATCAACTGATCCCTAAAAGTCACACCTAAAGGATGTGTTTGAGAGATGTGATTATTTGAGAAAACAATCATATTGATGCCTTATTAAATGACTAAAAGGTTAGTCGATGTATTTGACTAAAAGGTTAGTCAAATGTGATGATGATACGATTATTTAATAACGATTAAATAATGTTAGCTGGTGATTGAATATAAAATGTTATATTTAGTCAATGTATATAATGTCGGTCTAAACTAAATGTAAACTGTTATATTTAAGTTGGCGGATATGTGTTATACGATATTATTATAGTGTATTGGTCCGGCATTAATCGGTTTATGTGACGGTCCATTACTAGTAATAATTAGAATACATATTACATTATGTACATATAATATTATATGCTAATTACCTAATAGAGGTTGAGATAAATATGGAAACTAGGTTTTTTGATTATTTTTCTTTTTGCTCTTGAATTCTCGGCTCAAGGGGGATAAAAAGAAAAGATAAAACAAACCCTAGATGACTCTAATCTCACGGCAGACCTAGGGTGAAAAGAGAAAAAAAATTCTGATTTTTGTCTCTCTTATTCATCTTCATATTCATCATCAATTATACACACAAAATTAGAAGTAATTTTTGGGTATTCGTTCTAGCACGACGAAGGCATTTCTTGAACCATCTTGGGTGTAACAATTAGAAGAATACCTACTTTGGTATTTGTTCTTAGGCCTTTTACTAGGACCGAAGGTTATTTCTTAATCTTCTGTTTTATATTATGCAATTTCATTTATGACTAGAAATTCATATAGTTATAATTTCATTATAATCCGAAATTTTAAAGGGAAGTATACCGATATTTCCCACAGTTTTAGGCGGGAAAATTAGAGCTTGACTTAATCTTTTAGTAGTAGGGAGATGACATATTTTTGGTTCGTGTTAGGATGATATATCGGGTTATATAACACGTATAACCCATATCAATTTTTTAAAAATGTTTGTAAATTATGTAATTTACTTGACTTACACTCGATGATAGTGATTAATATTTTACATAATAATTATGTACATTGTACAATTTTGTGTTAAATATTTAATCCCGTGCATATTTGCATGGGTTTAAAACTAGTAGGTTATTAAACCTCAATCCAAACTCATTAATTGTGTGTCGGGTTCGTATTGTGTTTTCAAGTTGTATCATTGTTTGCCGACTCTGCGTAAAATCGAGAAATATTATCTATATAATTCTACTAAATTAGCTTTGACACTTGGACCAATCATCATTTTTTCTTGATAAGGAATCAAAGTCTTTCTTAGATGGTTTTACAATTACTCTTAAGGTACACATTGATGAGTAACTAGCTTAAAGCTCGTGTAAGGTTGCACGGGGATGTATGTAAGCGTTTTGAAACATTATTCAAAGTTAGTTTGATAAAATGTGTATATAGGTGAAATATAGAAACATATGTAAGATATCAATAGGTGTTTATTGAAAGTTTTAACTTCGAACTATTTATCCAAACTTAAAAGCATGAAATAAACGTATATGTCTATAGCCTAATCTAATATCTATAGAAAACTGCTCGTTACCTATTGATGACGGCACATCGACCCAACTCAACCTAAAAAAAAATCTAAAAACGAAACATCTCGACTTGATTGAACCCAATAATAACTTTATAATAAGTTTGAATAACCCAACTGCCACCTCTAATACGGACAATGTCTTCAAAGCACACTATCAAATCTCTATTATCGAATGTACGCTTTAATTAAAACATTAACACCACAACGAGACTAAAAAATTGTGCTCTATATATATAGCTTAATATTTTTGCGAAGTTGCACCGGATACTTAAGTATATATATAATATAACATTAGACGCCGTTTGCTCGTAAGATGGAGATGATAACTAATAATATGTGTATAAAGTGAGTCAGGTATATATCACATTATTTAAAATTCAATCAGGTGCAATGTCACATCATTTAAAATTTGGGTGAACTTAAAAGATGTTTGGACGCATCAATGAGTAGGCTTTTTTAGAGACGGTATCTTAATAAACTTATTGAAAAACCAAATACAAATTGATGGAAAATTTGTACAAAAGGTACTAAAACATGACATATGTCGTACTAATAAAAATAGTTACAACCTATTATGTTTATATCTATATTTATACAAGTATTCATTGGTCTGGTCCTGGACTAGAACAAACCAAACTAAGTGGACTAAAAATCAGTCTAGGGAAATAAGGTGGACCAAAAACCGGACTTTAATTACGCTAGTTCCGTGTGGACCGGAACACATATATGAGTAGATCGGACCGAACCAGACCAAATTTAGGTTTTTTTTATGCAAATGTACTGTATTGAATAAACATTAATTTACGTGATATTTATAATCCTAGTGTTATTAAAACACAAACATTTCAAGCAATTCTATGCATCCACGTCACTACAATAATTCCATTTTTCAATTTTTTCTTTAGTGACCCCACAACTAATAATCCACCTTCTATTTTCCCTCTTATGCACCTATGTCATCAACTATATCATCCCTTCATTTTTGTTTTTCATTTTTTTAGTTTTCAAAGCTAAAAAATGGTTTTCACATCTCAATTTGTATATTTTTATGATTTACATTACAATTTATCAAGATCAGCCAAAAAAAAAAATATTACTTCCATATATTTATCGACTATATATAATTGTAAAAAAGCATGTTTTTGTCTAATATAAAACTAATCAAACAATGTTAGTAAATTACTCAGTATTTATATTTCATAATATACCAACTTTAAAATAAAGAAATTGTTGAATAAAAACTGTGAAAATGATAAGTGAATATTTGTATGATTTTATCCCCTCATTTTAGCTCGATTTGATATGGTTTATCCACTTTAAGAAGTGATTTTGTGAGCTAATCTCTCCTTTGCAGTATTTCTCGTGCTTTAATGTCATTTGTAGGAATTTAGTCGTTTCTACTTCAAATCTCGTCATTTGAAGGAAATATGAGCAAGGAGAAGCTAAGAAGGACGATTACGCGAGGTTAAGATGGCATGCTATAAAGATCTAGAGGTTCCGAGTCAAAGGGAACAAGTTTCAAGTCATTCCGAGCTCATATGCACAAGTTGCGACGGTTTTGCTATTCGTCGACGAAAGTCGTCTCAAACCTCATGCTCCAACTCTTAACCCTTGGGGACATGATCACGCCCAAATAGGGGAGGAAATGAGGCCCAAGAGGTGTTAGTTACGTCCCCGTTCGAATCTAAAGTCAATGGAGTCAAGGTATATCAAGTCACGTACCAAGGGAAGATCAAACGATAGTCAATTGACCAAGAGTGCAACATCCCCGATCGGATTACCACTTCCCCGATCGGGGAAGTTTGCTGACGTACGCATCTTCACGTCATCACCCTCTCTTTAAATGCAAGGCTTAATGGCTTGTTTAATGGGCATGAATCCGGACGCATTTTGGCAGCCTCTCAACCCTATAAATAGTCTAGCCTCCACACAACTAAGATGTACACAAAAAACAAATACTTCTCTCTTTAGTTTAGTTTTCTTCTTTCTCTCATCTTTCTTAGTTTTAGTTTAGTTTTAGTTTTCTCTAGTTTAGTTTAGTTCTAAGTTTTCTTCAATTGTAGTTGTTCTACTTGTAATTGGAATTCAAGTTTCCGGGTTTACATTTCCTATTCAAGTTCTTGTTCCATTTCAATCTTTGCTCATCCTTTTCGGTAATCTTTATTCTCGTTTTACATTATAGTTTCATTTTCTTTTAGTATTTCTTTTATCATGTTTATCATTCTTAGTTTTATAATCTTAGTTTTCCTTTCATTGTTAATCATGCATAAGTAGTCACTTTTCTAGGGTGTAGGGTAGCCATGTTAGATTGATTAAAAGATGATAATTGGATAAAAGAAATTGAGCCTTTAAAACGTTGTGTCTATGCATGTTTGGACTATAACGATAGTTGACGATTTTTGGCCAAAATCATTGACTAGAATGGAATTCTTTTCCAAGGTACACATACGAGAATTGAATAGACAAAGCATGACATGGTAGATTAAGACCTAGTAAATCGCCTAAATGCCTGCTAGACCATATGATCTATGATTGTAATGAACACACCATTCTTACGAACTCATAATGAATTAATTGCTTATCCTAAATCCAATTTCATCAATATGTCAATCTACATGTGTGAACCTACTTCCCTAGATCATTTTATTTATTGTATTGTTATCATTTTTATTATAGCATTTAGTAACTAGTGACAACATTTGCCAATCATCCAAGGTAGAGTTCTAACCATAACTATTCACAAGTATCTCCCGTCTCCCCGAGATTGACCCCTTATTTTTCTAATTACATTAATTTGTTGTTAGCCTAGTCTGGGTTATTTATCTTTGATTAGGGTACGCGACAACCCGATCAGAAAACATTAACGGAGATATCCAAATTATGTAAATCAACATTTTTACAACGTAATTAATAATGAATAAGAGTACACAAAAATATTTCTCAATTGAATGGCGAGTAAAAAATTATGCCAGTTTAAAAAAATGGCAACAATGGTATGGAGTGTGAAATTTTTATGGCTATGATTTGATCCGTCTTAAACTTAAGACGGACAGTCACCATCAAAAATCAGAATTTGTGTAATTATAATTCTCTACTAGTTTTTGTTAAATAATACTCAAAATAATAATAATATGATTTTCAAAAAATTAAAACCGAATTAGCGGATTATATGTCGTATGAGATTTATTAGGCAATTAAGCAATCCATTAACAAATAATTCCAAATGAGGATACTTACCAGAGTATTTATTTAGCTTTTTTTTATAACCTGATAATTAATATATGTGACCGCATATTTAAAAATCACTAGATGAATAAATAAAAGTAAAACATTTTTAGACTTTAGCAGTTTCAACAAGTCTTTTTACAATGCATCTAATTAAAATAGCTTTATGATAGTATTCCAATGGAAAAATAAGTGTACCACCATTATAAACTACTCCCTCAATTCTTTTTTTTTGTGATGGGGGAACCCGTAACAGCTATATTCAGCGACTATCAGGTAAACCTTCACATATACATAATAACCTGCAAACCACTTAAACCAAGTAAGCCACCCGAAAATGACTGTCTCTAAGTCTAGAAGCCATAAACTCATTTCATAAATATTCCACAAGATTGCTATTCAAGATATTTAATATGAGTCCCTCGAAAATTTCACCCATTTTAATCACTCCATCCATTCAATCTTATTATCCCCATTTTCCATAAAAGTTGAAATAATATTCATTTCATATATATGTAGCATTATCCAAAATTAACCTACATAATCAACTGCTCCTTTCGTCCCGATCATTTGTTTACCTTTAGTTTTGCCACAAAGACGCATGAAAGAGAAAGCAACCAGTTATTGGTTGATAAATGGATCAAATTGAGTGTGGAGGATCAAATCGCCCCTCAAAGGCATTCCGAAAGATAAACAACTCACTAAGACACCATAAAATGAAATAGATAAACAAATAAAAAGACGAATCATTAGACGTATCAGTCTACTAACATCTTCAAGCTCCACTCTAATAATATTGTCTCAACTCTTTTTATAATACAAGGAATAAATTATGTAGTTTATCATCTTCTTCGATAAAAAACAAACAACAAAATTAGTTATATAGTTATTAAGTCGAGAAATGAACAAAATTTCTTTTGCAAAAAAAAGGGTGTACTTTTTATAAAGAACAGTAGAAACATTTAGACATTCCACCTTGCGCCACATCATCTACACAACTTCCTTTTTTTCACTTTTTCATTTTTTCCTGTCAGCTTTATTTGAGTTTAAAAAGTCCAGTTTAATTTCACTATTCCAAATTTTATCAAAAGTCAAGTTTAATTTCACTATTCCAAATCTTCATTCTATTAAAGTAGAAACATTTAGACACTTCACATTGCGCAACATCATCTACACAACTTCCTTTTTTCACTTTTTCATTTTTTCCTGTCACCTTTATCTGAGCTTAAAAAGTCCAGTTTAATTTCACTATTCCAAATTTTATCAAAAATCAAGTTTAATTTCACTATTCCAAATTTTATCAAATATTTATTTTATTAAATTTATCTACGTACAGAAGTTAAATATTTACATATGCTACACTAAAAAGATTTGACATCAATAATAAATCAACTAAGGTCATAATAAAAAAAAATTACATCCATAAATAAATTAAAGTAAAAATAATACTCCGTATTATATTAGCCATTAAAAAAATAATAAGTT
Source organism: Heliosperma pusillum (assembly GCA_022085475.1). Taxonomy (NCBI): domain Eukaryota; kingdom Viridiplantae; phylum Streptophyta; class Magnoliopsida; order Caryophyllales; family Caryophyllaceae; genus Heliosperma; species Heliosperma pusillum. The sequence goes on along the minus strand of JAIUZE010001074.1, from coordinate 49,015 downwards.
TTAACAAGTTTACGAATTATGTCTAGTTGAATATATTTTATTTAAAGAACAAGTTTACGCAAGCCCATTTATTAATAGTCAATGTCCGTTGTCCTCATTGTGATACTTACAGTAGAGGATCAAGTTTGTAATTTTTTTACTTAGATTTTACTGTAAAGTCGGCAAATAATGACACGATATGAACTCGACACACAATTAACGGGTTAGAGTTGTGGTTTAATGACTCATTTATGTAAGTGAATCGACACGAACACGACACGAGACTTAATTGGGTCGGTTTAGGCTGGGTTCTCAAAACACGAACACGACACGAGACTTAATCTAAAACAAGAATTTGTGCCAGCGGATTTACGTCAGTTTAATTTGGATCAATTGAATTATTTAATTAAGTTAAACTAATTTTAATTAAAAAAGGGCATTAGATTAAATAAAGTAGAGAAACTAATCTAAATTAATCAATTTAAGGTATGTTAGCTGAATTTGTAATTTCTAACTAGACTGTGTGATACTTGAATATAATTAATATTTTAACTCATTTAATTGTAATTTTTTTTACAAGAATAACAATATAAGTCGAACACGTGATTTAGTCATATTATTATTTATTTTTTATTAGACTAAGTGTTACAGTTTTCAAAAAATCTTAATGTAGAAGCAACAATGTGGATTATATTGTGATATAAATTTCTATAACCTATATTTCCGGAAAAATTTCATAATGTGTAGTCTGTGAGTTTTTAAGTAATACCGTTTAAATATTATATTAGTAGGTATGACATTATTGAAAATTTAGGATATAGTTTTTGTTATGTACTTTAGAAAAAATTATAAAGGTGTTAGTTTCTTTACCCGTGGTAACATTACTCATTTACTCAAGCATCGATTAATAGTACATTTATGAAAATTTATGATTAAGCAATAATCAAAGACAAAACATCCACCAATATCAAAGTTTAATACTAACAAAACGTGTTCTAAGAAACGTAGGATTTAATAATAGTATGACATTTCTTAACTGCGATAGTGATAGAGGCATTATATATTTAATATAATAAAATGTGGTTTAAAGACAAATTTTGGAGTTTTAATAAAATTGACTTTCTCCCTAAAATTCAACCATAAATTGTATAAGCTGTGTTTACGATGTAATAATTTAAATATGGCATTCATTCATTCTATTATATTATCAGTTTGTTAAGTCTATCACCGACATTATAGATGGAAAAATATCCATTTGAACTTTTGAAGCATGACAATAAAAAGCAATTTCTTCACATACTTAACAATATGTTGCAATTTCATTCAATTTGAGGAAATCTAAGTTGTCGCCAAACTTTATAAACTTAAATAATACTCTCCTACTTTGAACTTCCATTTTTACTTTCTCGGATTAAAGTTATAAACTTTTACCATAGATATATATAAAATTATACTCTGTATATCATTATTTTAAGAAATGAAAAAAAAAATTCCATCATTATAAAGAAAAAATTTAATATATTAAAAAAAAAGATGGGTGCACTAAATCATGTGAAGGCAAAAAAAAAGGATAATTATTACAAAAGAAATAGAGTATACACATTAATGTGGCATATTTGATTGACATTTGTTTATACTAATTTCTTATAGGCATACCGTGCAATTTTGCACGGGTTTAAAACTAGTTCCAATATAGTAGTAAAGGTAGTTGGTCTAAATTATAAATACCAACGAAATGACCAAAACCCGAGAGGCCCGTTATTTTTGCATCTAAATCCGACCGGGCTCGTTTGACTCGTTGGATCAAAAATAAATCAATAACGTTATAAAAGTTGTAAATTTTTGTATTATATTTGGAAATAGAAATAGAAAATAATTATGTTAACATTTTAAATTAAAAAAAGCAATTTTTATATAACATATATATCATTTAATAATAAAAAATTTGTAAAATGATTTTATTGTTATAAATGCTTGAATATAATTACTATAGGTAATAAATTTAATTACATTTAAGTTCAATATGATTTAGTTTTAGAAATTATGTTTTTTTTACTTAAAAATTGTAAAATAAAGGATGTTAAAAAAAATTGACTTATATTCTGACCCTTACTCGACCTGAGATCCAAAAAAGAAATTGAGGCATATTCGACTTGGCCCTTAGTTTGACACTGCCCGTGTGACTTGATCTGGGACTCGATCTCCGATCCAATATGTTTGATAGTTTAATTGGATGTGTTAAAGCCATGTACGTAGAGAGTATGTCGTTGTATGATTTGTATTAGAAGAGGACGAAAAAAAAAAGAGTAATCGTATTAAATAAATGGCCAAATGAATCGTACTTAGCATACACAATAAACCAAGCGTTAAGAATGTAAGATTAACAATAAGTCTTGTTGAAGATGGGTTACATTTCGTCACAAGTTGAAGAGAAGGTAAATATGACTAATTAAAGACGAAATGTAACTCAAATAATTTTCCAAGCTATGACAATTGTGACGACATTGTTGGGTTAAATAACGATATTTGACCCGTCTTCTATAACAAAAAGTTTTTATCTTCATTGAGAATTTGGGTAAGAATAAAGGCTTAAACAAACTAGAATTCCACCGCTAAATGATGGAATTTGGGCTTACTCTACACCACACGGCCTTGCTTTTTTTTTGTTGGACTATGCAGACTTGGTCGGAGATAACAAGGGCGGGGGGACCAATAGCCCAACAAGGCCCAACAAAGAATTTCATGCTTCTTCTGGTGCTGTTATTCGACGTCGACACATTATTTCGAATAGTTAGTACTCCCAGTATTTAATTAATATTTAACTTTGCCCCTTTTATAACTATATATATATTCACTTAACTTTTACGTGTAGTTACTTTTGAAAGTAAAAAATAAAATTTCATCTTGACGACAACGTAATAAAACAAATCGAAACAACCAATGAATGTAATTAAACTTATCGATTCAATATTTTAGTCGCTACTTTGAACGACTATCATGGATGAATATTCAAGGTAAACATGTGTTAAAGATAACACTTAGGGTTCTAATGATAAACAAGTGTTAACACATCATAAACGAAAATTAGAACAAACGATAGGATCATAAGCAACAAGAACGTAAACCCCCTTGCAAAACAAAAAATTTGGAACCCGTCGATTAGTTACTTTATTTCACTTAGTAATTCATTGTTTTCAATGTAGAAAAAACGGTTCGTTTTACGTTGTTTGTTATTCGATATTAGTTTTTAATTTCGATTTGTTGATTAAATTGTTTGTATTAGGAGGGACAATTTGGAAAGTTCATTAAATATTGTAGACGTACCGACGATTTTTGACGGAGTCGAAGTAATAGTGATTGGGTTATTTTAATTTAAAAACAAGAAGCTTGGCCCGTTGGACAAGGGAGCCCACTACAGTGACGGTAGTTGCCACCTATCTTTAAGTTGTTGCACAGAGTCTCTGAAATGTTAGAATTGGTCTTGCAATCTTGCATGCGGTCACAACTCACAAGTTGTTGATCCGTCTGTTTACAAGTTGTTAAAATTTAATTTCTTGAAAATATGGGATATTCATATTCAATTACACAAATTCTTGTTTTAAAAGGGGCGATCTGTCTTATTATTTCAGACGGGTTAAATCGTCTCACAAAAGAGCAAGTGGGACAAGTGTGAGATTATTCATTATCCCCTCACTTGCTCTTTTGTGAGAGGATTTAACCGTCTGAAGCAAAACCAACTCATTCAATTATAGTCTTATATAGAAATTGAAGTGTTTAGTCTTGGGTACAGAAGAATGACATTTGAGAGAATCAGAGAACTAAAGAAATATGAGTAGTATTGTAGTTTTATGTAGAAGGAAGAATTTGTATGATAATGATACGATTTCATCCACATAAGACATAGCAAATTAGTAACTTCAAAGATTTTGAAAATTGGCTATTCAATACGATTTTGAAAACCGTACCATACCGGATACAAGGTTTTGCTCACCCCGAGATAGTGATAATAATGGATTAATGGTTAATGCATGAGCTTGTAGTTTTCGGCTCCACGACTCCGCCCCATTAAAACTTAGGCTTGGGGCTCGGCATTTAACCTGTCCCATGTTGGGAAGCCTCTTCTGGCGATTGGACAGCTTTCCTGAGCGCGGAAGGGAAGAAGGAAAGGCATAAAAGAAAGCAAGTACCCCCCCAAAAGCCCTTTTCAAGGAATGGCTCTCGTGCCCGAAGTTCGTTTTGTTCCTCTATGCAATATACTAAAGCACAATCATTCCTTGCATTCTGATTGGCTCATTGATTAAGGGAAGAAAAAAAGCAAAATTAGCCCCACATTCTTTCATTCTAATTAATTACTTTCTAACTTACTCTTCAATTCTTATTTAATTTTAGATTTTAGATTGCACGTTTATACAAAACCATACATTAACATTTGTGTTGCATGAAAACTAAAAATGTAGAAAAAAAATGAAACACTCGAATTTTGTTTTTAAAAAAATAGGAATGCTAATACGGAGTAATTATAACAGAGAACGTGCCATAAAAAGTAAATTAATAAAAAAAAAATTATTCATGTATAATTTGTTCTATCAAAATATATTATTAGACTCAAAATTATTGAAAAACGTCATTTGTAAAACTATATTAATAAATAAGATGCTCTTTAGCATTCTAAGTAGATCTCTTTTTTCACGCAAAAGTAAATAAATAAAGTATATTCAAAAATTAGAAAGAAAGAATAAATGAACTATAAATAACATATTGGGAAAATATTGAAAATATTGAAGAAAAAATATTACGTTTAATAAAAAAAATCAAATAAAATTGAAATCAAATGATTCGTAACGTTATAACTAATTAAAAAAAACTAGATAGATGTTTTTTTTCGAAAATATATATACACTGTATCATATTTGAAAAACTACAAAAATGATCCAAGTTACAAAAACATGCATACAAATATATAGTGATGATTTAATTAGTTAATGTACGAAAGATTGAAGAAAAAAGTACTCTTACCACAAAACAATAAACCTGAAATAATGATTTAATTAAGTTTTGATCTTAAGGGTAAGCGGGACTTGATGTTTTTTATTTATGATAATGCACGTTAATACGGAGTATGGTATATAGCTCATGTATCCAATAATAGCGCAATAACATCTGCTAATACGATAATACAACCCGTGCATTGTTTGCACGGGTATAAAACTAGTTCTACTCTATCACGGTTGCACCCTTCGATAACAAAAAAAAATTATAGTTACTCTGTATATGATAAATAGTGGTAATTTCATGATAAACCATTTTTTAAAAATTTGTCACTTTTTAATATAAAATGGTCATTTTCTTTTTGTGAAAATAACCGCCTACCCTAAAATTACAATTTAATTTTCTTTTCTTTCTAACAAAAAAACAAAGAATTTTACTAATTGAGGTAAAGATAACATGTCAACTTAATCAACACACCAATCCAAGGTTATCTCTTAATTCAAGTAAGCCGAATTCCACCATGCAAAATCAGAAAGTCTCGCTTGTGATATTTCACACCGCGTTTTTTACTTGCTTGATCACTTGCTCTCCTATTTGCAGCTTGTAACGAAAAGTGTCTGACACAAACCGGAATTAGCCATGGAAAATATCATGCTATAGTGGTTTCATTAACTTGATCAAATCAATTAAAAAACTCGGGTCAACGATTCTTACGTAGTAGTACTACTTGTAATCCTTGTATAACATTTATATAGAAAGAAGACTCAACCATATTACATAGAAAAGTCTGCATGGTTTAATTATATTAATATAAATGTTCAATTATTAGTAACTACTGTAATAAGTTCATACGTCGACTTCTCTATATACGGATATGCCAACTCTCATACAGGATTAGATGGAAGCTAATAAATGAAAGTTGGGGTCGATTATCATTAAGACATTACTATACGTTGTCAAACAGATACAAAGGCTTTGGAACATCTATCGCCAGACGCCAGTATGTAGGGGAGACTAGAAGGGACGGTCGTCTACGCTAAGCCGATAACCATGCACAAATCGAGATTTTCACTTAACTTTCTTTTTGGGCGATGATAACGTCATTAACGTATTGATTAATGTCACTCAAATAGAAGTTAATTAAATGGGTATCTTAGTATTTACTCTCTCACAATATGAGTGAGATTAGTAAAAACGACAGTAGATATATTATTATCCTTTCTTTTTTAAACGAGTAATTTTTTTTTCTAATTTATCTTATATTATTATTATCTCAAAATAATTTAGCACCCTAAAGTAGTGGTGTGGGTAAGATATGTAAAAGGTTTGATAATATTTATTGATGATATTCACTAAATATAGGAGTTGTATTTATTCTAGGATACAAGCTATATGTTAAGGTGATATTTACCAAATCTAAGAAACAAGAAATAAGGAAAAAGATACAATATAAAAAGATAGACAAAATAAATATATACAAGACGGAAAATGGGAAACATAAAAAAATTTACACAATCTTAACACGGTCGTGCAAGATGGACGACCCAAAGGTGAGATTAATCTTGGAAAACAATTTGGAAAAACGAGGACGCGGGGAGGCTTAGTGAGAGCGTCGACAAGTTGTCCTTACCAGAAATGTGTTGAACACGGAGGGCACCAAGTTGAACTTGTTCATGAACAAAATGAAACGCCAAGGCAAGATATTTCATACGAGAATAATGGAACACGAGATTGGCAGAATAATGAGTAGCAGAGAGATTATCACAATAAATAAGTGGGGAGAAAAAATAGAGACTTGATGAGTCCATTTTATATATAGTTTAACTCCCTAATTTAGCTCGATTTTACATGATTATTATACTTTGTTTAGTATATTTGTGAGCTAATTACGTGTTCTAGGTGTATTGCTTGTGTTTGTTACATTTTGTAATTTTCCTAACACATTAGCAAGCATCAAAGTTCACTAAGCAAAAATGAAAGCAAGATGGACAATGGAAGGATACTATGAGAAATGACAAGCTCAAGCATGAGGATTTGTAAAATGGTTTGGTGTACAAATGATAAACCAAAATGAAGTCCAACTTAAGGAGTCCACAACTCAACATAGGGATGCTCTTTGGATGCTCATGGGATGCCAAACAATGCACTTAACCGGAGAATTAAGGAGCTTAAAGGCATAGCATAGGATTCTCAAGCATTTAATTGAGCAATTAAGCAATTGTTCCTGGATTACTGAAACCCCGATCGGGGTTTCCATTCCCCGATCGGGGTTTGGTCTCTGTGAAATCTTCCGTTTCAAATCCCTCTCCCTATATAAAGGAGAGGGACCTCGACACTTAGGCATCCTTTTTCAATTTTTCTCTTCATCTTATACATCATTCTACACTCTAAAAACACTCTTTTACATAATATCATTAGTCATTAGATTAGAATTAGAATAGTTTAGTTTTCATTAGTTGTTACAAATAATTCCTTTAAGTATTTCAATTTATATAACAAGTTCATTTTCAAGTTATTTGGTTCCATTGTGTTCTTCAATTCCAAGTTTTATTTCCTTTGTTGAGGTAATTCTATTTCTTGTATTGTTTTGTTATTTCCTTTGTCATTTCCATTATTAGTTAGTTATCATGTTTACTTATCATTTGTCATGAGATTAGTTATCATTATGTAAGAGTAGTTAGTTTGTCTAGGGAATTAGGGAAGCCATGCATAAATAATATTTGCAATTGTTGAAATGAGATGTTATGATATATATTGATAAGGGTAATAAAGTCGCGTCTCCTTAATCAAAGTAAACCTAAATCACAACTAACTAATAGTCAGTGGTAAGCAAGGTATCGAATCCACAGGGAGGCGGTAGTATTCTAATCTGTTAAACTAGGTTTGTCTCTTAAGTAACAATTTCTGGGTTTTGATTGTGGTTTCTAAACTAATAGCAATTAATAACAACAATTAAAAGTAAACAATAACAACTAATAACAATAACAACTAATAATAAGCAATAACTAACTATAAGCAATAACAAACTAATAAGGTTGAAAACAATGAGATTAAAAGTCTAGGGTCACATGGTCACAGGTTCACTAGGATTATTGTTCAGGGATAGGGATAAAATCAACTATCATGCAATAAAGCTATCTAAGGTCACAAGATCGGTCGATTCAATTATGCCCTTTAGATCTACAATTTAACATGCGATCGCTATCATTAAACGAGTTCTATTCAATTATCGTAGCCTATCTTAGTCTTAACCCGGTCGGTGTCAATCCTAATTTGCGAGACTAGTTAATTAATCCTGGCCAGTAATCAAGCAACTAGAATTAAAACGATAATCAAACGATAACCATGCAATTGCAATTCAATTAATTAATCTACCCCTTCTAACAATCCTAGATCCCCTTTCAACCCTAGAAAGGAATTTAGCTACTCATAACGATATAAAAACAACAATAATAATTAAAGTAAACATGATTAACAACAATGAAAGGATGAACAAAGAATAATTAAAGAACAAGAAGACAATTTAATTGAATAACGAATAAAGATTGAAGAATACCGATTACAAGTTGAACTAAAGACAATCGTCTTTGATGAATAAAATCCGGAGGAAAAGTAAACTAATTAGGGTTTCTGAATTAAAGCCTAAAAGTATTCAAAAGCATAAGAAAGTATGTCTAATTATGAAAGACGAGCTTTCTTTTTATAATAAAAAAGATCTAATTAATTAGGTTAAAGTTTAGGAAAATTAGAGAAAACCGCCGAAATAAAGCTTGCTCGATCGAGCAAGGGTCTTCTGCTCGATCGAGCAACACATGACAACGACTCGACCGAGCAACGTTGGACTGCTCGATCGAGCAGACCTTCCTTTAGCTCGTTTTCTTCACTTTCCTTCATTTATTCTCTTTTCTTCCTCGATTTCCGTGCCTAGCTTCTACGATCCTACTCCGCCATGCTCCATATCTACTCAAAAAGCTCCAAATGCATCCAATCTGCATTAAAACATAACAAAAGCGGCAAAATCTATATTCTAGCTAAAATAGCATAGAAATAAGCAAGGAAAGACGGTAAATCGAGTTAAATGTGATTGAGGGAAGCATAAAATATGTGTATAAATAGTGATCATCAAACTCCCCCAAACCAATCCTTTGCTTGTCCCTAAGCAAAGCACTCGACACATACAAAGACAAACATACAAATGGTGAATGAAAAACTCAAAGCTAATGTCAATGCACATACAAATCCCAAGCTATCCATATCTATAACAAAGTAATGACCAAGTTGTACCAATAAACAAATTCAAAGGCACGGAAAAGTAGAAAACGCAGCTCATATTCCAAGATTTTACATGATACCGTAGTATAGACAAAAACCAAATACCTTTCAATCTTGCAAGGCTCAATTTGTCGGATTCTCGCGGATTCACTCATGCACTCATAAGTTTTATGTAAAGGTGAGTTTTGTGAAGATAGAAAGAAATAGAAACACTCACTCAACTTATGAAACATGCATGCATTCTAATGTGATAGTAATTTCCCCAACTAATACGCATTCGCTATAAAGTACATGAATCAGGACAACAAGGGAGGCTAAATGGTGAAGGTATAGAAGTGGATTGTGCCAATGCACGTATGGAAATGTGGGGCTAAGACCGGTAGTCGCAGCGACACGTACCAAAACAAATCTACAAGACTAGCACAAACCAACACCAACTAGAGAAATCATCTTAAACTTTGACAACGCAAGAGAGAGATCGAAATTGCTCTCTAAATATGCATTAGACTCTAGTCCCTTTCATTTTCCCTTGAATAATTCAATGAAACAATAAATTTTTCTTTCTTTTTTCTTTTTTTCTTTTTTTCTTTTGCATTTTTTTTCATTTTTTTCTTTCCAAATCAAATCTTTTTTTTTCTTTTCTTCCTTCTTTTGCTTCATAATTTTTCTCAACAAAGGGAATAAATGACACAATTGCCAACATACTTGCTACACCCAATTGATATTCTTTTTGAAATCCCGACCCAACCATAGTAGACAAGTAGATAAGAAAAATATGCAACTGCGACTGTCCCGATAAGGTAGGCAAGTTCTAGGAATGTAGCTATTATATGGCTTGTAAAACAGGCTACAAAAGGCTCAAATTGGCTAAACATAAAGAACTCAATAATAAGGGTATAAAATCAAGTCTTTTTGGCTATGTGAGGCTTATTTGAACAAAAAGAACCACCTTTCATCATGCACTTATCAAACGAACGCGTATAGTATCAAGAAACGAATGTCACACTTATGCAATTTGATGTTACACATTCCACAAGGAGTAGCACACTCAAGCCTAAAGACAATGAGACCAGTTTATTGATGTTCCTGGCCTAGGAAGCTCTATAGACCTCAGAATTTTAAGTGGTTTACCAACAAAAATTGCCAACTCTAATTAGCATATGGTATGTCAAAAACAGTCAAGACTTGTACTATGAGCTTTGTTTTCAAAAAGAGTAAGTCAAAACAATGTACATGGACAACTTATTTGGGATTCAAATGCAGAAACAATGCAAATTATCATCATTGTAATTCAACTCACCAAGACTCGACTTAATAAAATGAAAACATGTTTTTGGATTTTGTAAATTTTTCAATTTTTATGGATTTTTTTTTTCACACAACATAAATAAAGACTCTCCCCCAAACCTAAATGTCACAGTGTCCTCAGTGTGACGCTAACAGCACAGCAATCACATATCAACCAACAACAGCAACCCAAAGGACACAACTAACAAAGGTGAATGGGGAAATAACTAAAAGAAAATACAATAAAAGAAGGTACAAGGATAGATAACACCAGCTTATAGACATAGCTTCTCCCAAACCAGTTGCAAAATGGGGGTGTAGTGACCATCTGCCACTACTGCGCCTGATCATCATCATCATCATCACCCCACTGAGCAGCACCAGAAGAAGAAGCCCGAGTTGGGTCACCAAACCCACCAACCGGAGCATCCGGTTGGATAGGAGTATACCAAGAACGACACAGGTAACCATAATCGTGGCTAAACTCCTGGGAAAACTGCTGAGGAGTCACCCCATAATTGTGGAACATACCAGTGTCGTCACCCGGACCTCGGTAGTAGCTCGGCGGAGTCCAACCAGCAGTGGCATTAAGATCGGTCCGCATAAGGTTCTCCCAAAGTCCCCTCATCACCAAGTATTCCCGCCTGTCACGCGGGTGACCTGGGTTCGTTCCCCGGCAACGGCGCCAAATTTTATAAGGGTAAAGTCGCGTCTCCTTAATCAAAGTAAACCTAAATCACAACTAACTAATAGTCAGCGGTAAGCAAGGTATCGAATCCACAGGGAGGCGGTAGTATTCTAATCTGTTAAACTAGGTTTGTCTCTTAAGTAACAATTTCTGGGTTTTGATTGTGGTTTCTAAACTAATAGCAATTAATAAGAACAACTAAAGTAAACAATAACAACTAATAACAATAATAATAACAACTAATAATAAGCAATAACTAACTATAAGCAATAACAAACTAATAAGGTTGAAAACAATGAGATTAAAAGTCTAGGGTCTCAAGTTCACTAGGATTATTGTTCAGGGGTAAGGATGTAGTCAACTATCATGCAATAAAGCTATCTAAGGTCACAAGATCGGTCGATTCAATTATGCCCTTTAGATCTACAATTTAACATGCGATCGCTATCATTAAACCAGTTTTATTCAATTATCGTAGCCTATCTTAGTCTTAACCCGGTCAGTGTCAATCCTAATGTGCGAGACTAGTTAATTAATCCTGGCCAGTAATCAAGCAACTAGAATTAAAACGATAATCAAACGATAACCATGCAATTGCAATTCAATTAATTAATCTACCCCTTCTAACAATCCTAGATCCCCTTTCAACCCTAAAAAGGAATTTAGCTACTCATAACGATATAAACAACAACAATAATAATTAAAGTAAACATGATTAACGGTAATGAAAGGATGAACAAAGAATAATTAAAGAACTAGAAGACAATTAAATTGAATAAAAAAGAAAGATTTGAATAATACCGATTACAAGATGAACTAAAGACAATCGTCTTTGATGAATAAAATCCGGAGGCAAAGTAAACTAACTAGGGTTTCTGAATTAAAGCCTAAAAGTATTCAATAGCCTAAGGAAGCATGTCTAATTATGAAAGACGAGCTTTCTTTTTATAATACAAAAGATCTAATTAATTAGGTTAAAGTTTAGGAAAACACGAAAATCTGCCGAAATATTGACTTGCTCGATCGAGCAAGGGCCTTCTGCTCGATCGAGCAATACATGACAACGACTCGACCGAGCAAGTTGGGCTGCTCGATCGAGCAGACCTTCCTTTAGCTCGTTTTCTTCACTTTCCTTCATTTATTCTCTTTTCTTCCTCGATTTCCGTGTCTAGCTTCTACGATCCTACTCCGTCATGCTCCATATCTACTCAAAAAGCTCCAAATGCATCCAATCTGCATTAAAACATAACAAAAGCGGCAGAATCTATATTCTAGTTAAAATAGCATAGAAATAAGCAAGGAAAGACGGTAAATCGAGTTAAATGCGATTGAGGAAAGCATAAAATATGTGTATAAATAGTGATCATCAGATATCAAATAGTTGTTTCTATCACATGCTTGCATTCTATTGTTAGTCTTTAATTATTGATCACAATCCTTGATTAAATTCGTTAATTCTTTCTATAAGTCGAGAGGCACGAAATTGAATTAGACTAAGCATGTGTTAGTAGATCGACCTAGCCATAACGAGTGTTCGTTAGGAACCGATCTATGGTTGACACTAATATCGAGAGGTGGGTGTCTTTAGCCTAAGCAGTTATCGTTATTATCAATTTCCTAGTTTGACTTGAGCATTTACATAATTTGCATGCGTGACCCGACCTCCCTAGACTCCTCCTTTATTAGTATTGTTGTTTCAAAAACCCAACCAAACCAATCGATAACCGACTTTGATATAATTCATTCCATAACAACTTTTATATCAACTCCCGTCTCCTTGTGTTCGACCCCTATTACTACATTCATTTGTGTCTAGGGTAATTATTTTTGCATAGGTGTGCGATAGCCTATCAAGACTCCAAGTTCGGTGAGAAGAGAATAACGAATTTAAAGAAGCTTTGTGGTTGTGGTAGCAACTACACGAGATGCTGCTTAGGTAGAGGAGCGTGCCAAAGCACGATGTTTCTTCGAAGCCCACAAAAGAGGTATACGGCCTAAGTATGAGATATAACCGGTTGTGGAAACATAAGAATCACGGTAATCAGCCCAATCGACATCACTATAGGCATGAAGCTGAGGTGGAGAAGCACGATAAAGCTAAAGACCGACATGAGTAGTACCATTAAGATACCGAAGAACACGCTTTATGCAGTACAATGGAGGTCGGTGGGACATTGCATAAACTGAGCAAGTTTATTAACACTAAAAGCTATATCTGGTCTTGTGAATGACAGATATTGCAGGCTGCAAACAATGTGTGTAATAGGGAGTGTTGAACCGTCACCACTTAGTAATTCATTGCTACCATCTGGTCGTGTGAATGACAGATATTGCAGGCTGCAAACAATGTGTGTAATAGGGAGTGTTGAACCGTCACCACTTAGTAATTCATTGCTACCATCGTCGTAAGGAGCATGAAGAGCGAGATTTGCAAGATTATGTGACACGTGATGTGTGGCACCACTGTTGAGAAGAAAGGGGTCAGAGGAGGGGGAGGGTCGGTTAATGGTGGCAGGGTAGGGCTGGGGACGAGGGGTGTTTCAAAAGGCAAAGGCAGCAGAAGAGGGGAACACAACATCAAGGTAATCACGTTTAAATTTGTAACATAGGGAGATAACATGACCAATGACTCGACGACAATACTGGCATTTACCTTTGAAGGGTGAGTCTTGGCGAGTGTCAGATTGTGGTAAAGCAGGTTGGTAGCGCGAGAGGGCTAGGCAATAAAGAAGCAGTTGTTTGAGGGGAAATACCACACAACATTGGCAGTGGCAGGAAGTGAAGAAAAGGTTGGGTGGGGTTTCAGTTTTTAGTTTGAGTTCGAAATTTATCAATTTTTCATGAAGGGCATCGAAGGAGATGGTTCATCACGAGCGTTGATAGTGTCGATGATGGGTTTGTAAAGGTTAGGATCAAGACCCCTTAAGAGTTTGTCAATAACATCTTCGGGGTTTAGAGGTTTACCTAAAATAGCGAGTTAGTTAGTGCAGGATCAGATTCAATTCATGAAATCCGAGATGGTCTGATTGTCCTTAGAAAGGGAGTTGAGACGGTCTTTTACTTGGAGAATATGTCCACTGGACGGGTTGGCGTGGGTGGAGGCAAGAATTTTCCATGCTTCACGCGATGTTTGTGCTCGCATAACAAGAGATTGAACGGTTGTTGGAAGTGTTCCTAGAAGGGGGCCTTTGATGAGATGATCTTGACGTAGCCACGTCATGTGTTGGGGGGGTTGGTTCGAGTAACATCTTTGTCCTTGTACATGGGGAGGGAGGGTGATGAATCCATTTTATACATAGTTTAACTCCCAATTTTAGCTCGGTTTATTTGATTATTGCACTTCTATTAATGTGTTTATGAGCTACTTAATTCCGTGTTCTAGGCGTTTTTATTGCATTATGTAGGAAATGAAGCATTCGGTAGCTTTGTCCCGTCAAATTAGCATTCATCCAAGTTCACGAGGCTAATAAGAGCAAGTCCTGATCATGCAAAGGTGTTCCGGGAAGCATAGGGGCGTTTCGGGAAGAAATTGGAAATCCCGAGCATGAAGAAACCAACTTTGGTTGGTTTGCAAATAAAGAAATGAAGTTCAAGTAAAAGCCCAAGATAAGAGCTTGCATTGGTTGCCAAATGACTCATAGGATGTTTTAGACGGACTCATGAATATACAAGCATTGGATTCCGCATCACCATAAAGCAAGAAGTTAAGACGGAATTAAGACAAAAACCCGGATACCCACAGCCCCGATCGGGGTTACCTTTCGCCGATCAGGGTTTGACTCCCCTAGGTGTTTACGTTATGCTCCTATTTTATTATAAATAGGAGTCTTAATCCGTCATTAGGGGATCATCTTGGACAACATTCTACACTCTTAAAACACTCTTTTACATAATATCATTAGTCATTAGATTAGGTTTAGAATAGTTTAGTTTTCATTAGTTGTTACAAATAATTCTTTTAAGTATTTCAATTTATATTACAAGTTCATTTGCAAGTTATTTGGTGCCATTGTGTTCTTCAATTCCAAAATTTATTTCCTTTGTTGAGGTAATTCTATTTCTTGTATTGTTTTGTTATTTCCTTTGTCATTTCCATTATTAGTTAGTTATCATGTTTACTTCATCATTTGTTATTAGATTAGTTATCATTATGCAAGAGTAGTTAATTTCTCTATGGAATTAGGGAAGCCATGTTACAATAATATTTGCAATTGTTGAAATGAGATGTTATGATATCAAATAGTTGTTTCTATCACATGCTTGCATTGTATTGTTAGTCTTTGATTATTGATCACAATCCTTGATTAAATTCGTTAATTGTTTTTATAAGTCGAGAGGCACTGAATTGAATTAGACTAAGCATGTGTTAGTAGATCGACCTAGCCAAAGCGAGAGTTCGTTAGGACCAGATTTATGGTTGACACTAGTATCGAGCGGTGGGTATCTTTAGCCTAAACAATTATCGTTATTGTCAATTTCCTAGTTTGACTTGAGCATTTACATAATTTGCCTGTGTGACCCGACCTCCCCTGCCTCTTCCTTTATTATTATTGTTGTTTCATAAACCCAACCAAACCAATCGATAACCGACTTTGATAGAATTCACCCTATAACAACTTGTATAACAACTCCCGTTTCCTTGTGTTCGACCCCTATTACTACATTCATTTATGTCTAGGGTATTTATCTTTGATTAGGTGCGATAGCCTATCAGAGGGCACAATTGAGTGCCATCGAGAAAATTCAGAAGATCGTACTCGATAAGGAACGATTCGACTTGATTTTTCCATTGTTGATATGTAAGGCCGTAAGGGGTGTGAATTTGTCAACCATGGAGAGGTTAACAAGAAGAAGTGGGCCAACTGATCGACAACATTGAGGATTGTGTGTGCGTTAGACATAGTCGGTTGTAGGGTTGAGGATCGAAGAATGTCTAATACATGTATTATATGTAAAAGGTTTGATAATTTTTTTGATGATATTCAATGAATATAAGAGTTGTATCCAGGGTACAAGCCATGTTAAAGGTAATATTTACCAAATCTAAGAAACAAGAAATAAGGAAAAAGATACAACATAGAAAGATAGATAAATTAAATACAAGACAGAAAATTGGAAACATTAGAATATTTACGCAATCTTAACAGTGTACTCGGCCCGGGTCGGGCTCTCCCCACCATACCCGAGCCAACACCGAGGAATAGTGTGGGCCGAGCCAGGCTGCAAGGAAGTGGCCCGAGCTCGGACCTGAGGCAAGCCAAGGGCTGGCCAGGCTGCCGGGGCTAACTTAAATTTTTTTCTTAATTAAAATGGGCGGGCTAGGTTGGAAAAAAAGAATCTGAGATCGAACTGTTAGTGGTCTATTACTGAGCGACTTTGGTGGGCTGACCAGAAGCATTGAAGATGCTCTAATAGTTTATAATGTAAACCATTTATTGGACGATATCCCTAAAATTGAGTCTTATAATTCTCTGACTTCAAAAAATTATGTCAAAAAGTCTCGTAGATGGATATTTCCTAATATCTAAACCCCGCATGCCACAGTTCAATGATAAGAGTAGACTAAAGTAAATTTTTGGTACAATAATTAAAATGTCAATATGAGTACAAAAAAGGATTTTGGAGCCAAAACGATACATGTCAATCTGTCATAGACTCATTACTCATAGAGTCATAGCATAGGGATTGGCTATACTACTACTACGACGAATTACCTGCGGAGTATATTCGATATCACAAATTCTTATTTCAGACGGACTAATTCCGTCTGAAAAATAAGACGGGATTATGTTGCCATTTTTTGATAAAATGTAATCACATCTTATATCAACTTGTTTTCAATAGTGGTTACATCTAACTGTAAAGTGGTTACAAAATCTCGTCTTATTGCTTCAGACCAAAATGGTCCGTCGGAAGCAAGACCAACTGATCCGATATTTAATCGATAAACAATTGCCACATTTTTTAAATGATTTCTACTGTATTTACTACTCCGTATTTAGCATTCATGGTTTGGTAGTTGAAACTTGAAACTAAGCGTGAATTTGTATTGTATCAAATATTCAAATGGTACTACACGGGAACACAATTTCATTACTTTGGGGGAAATTTACTCCGTGAATGCCGTTTTGGACTTTTGGTCCTATAAAAATAAGACAACGCAGCTTTGCTCCAAAGCAGTGAAAATCTGAGCCCATGTGGTTCCATTCGATACACATAATTGGTCTTACTTTAGACGAGATAACCTATCTTATTGTTTCAGACGGGTCAAACTCTTTCACAAAAAAAGCAAGTGAGACAAGTGGCGCAAGTAGAGTAATTATTCATTATCCCCCCACTTGTCTCATTTGCTCTTTAGTGAGAGGTTTTACCGGTCTGAAACAATAAGACATGTTACCCCATTTAAAACAAGAATTCGTGAATACTTTCAACCGGCAACCTATTATTGCTAAATAGAGTAGGTTTTTAAATCATTTAAAAAATGTGGCAATTTTGCTTGATAAGATATTAGTTCTGTTCAATTGAATTTCATACGTTTGTTTAATATTCCTTTCAATTCAATTTAAAGATAATATCTATTTTTGGATGGTCTTCGAGCCGACACTTTGACTGGATTTTTCAATCTAAATATGGTAGTATCAATATTCAAAGTCTAATACGTTCTTACTATTATATTTACGCCATGACGTAGCTAACCCGAGGTCCTTTTTTAATTGTTACATATTAAAAAACAACAAATTTGACATGTATGTTTAATACTCCTTCAATCGAATCTAAAGGTAGCATATTTAGCCTTGTTGCAAAGTTTTTGAATTTCTTAAAATAAATATGTAACTCAAAAATTTACAATTTAACTCAAAAACAATACATACAAGATCAATAACCATGTGTCCATGTCCATCCCACTTTTATTATCCTCTTTCCCTTCAAAATTATCCCATATTATGACTCCTTTCTAAATGGGTTATGCTCATTCATGGACATGATTTACTCAATCATGGACACAAATTCCTATTTTACCCCTCTCATTTCAACCCTTAATTTTTCAATTTTGTTCTCATTCCAATTTCCTCCCTCAATCTCTCAACCACCACCCAGTCGCCGCCAGGCACCACCCTACCCACCAGCTAGTCACCACCAGGCGCACTCTCCGGCCATATACTGAACAGGCAGGCCTATCACACCCTGCCAAAATAAACTTTAACGTCCACTATTCTGCCGTCCATCACCATTCCGCCGTCCACCACCGTGCTCGACCGACGACGCCCCTGCTATCACGTCCTTCTATTGACGTCGTCCCTGCTACCACTTGAACCCCACGCCTTTTCCTCTACTGACGACGTCCCTGGGCGTCCACTCATTCTCCTCCACGCACGATCTACCATCCCCTCCACTGCCCACGTCCGACCACCCCCTCTCTCGCCAGTCGCCACCCCTAACCTAATTTTAATATATCATAGTTATTTTTTAAAACCCTAATTCAATTTACACTTAATTTCAGTTTTGTTGTTGCTTAATTGATGAAGTTTCAATTGTTACTTAGATTAATATGAGAATTAAGGTTTTTGATTGAGTAAATTGGTGAAAATTAGGCATTTTGATAGAAAAACAATTGGGAAATTATTTTCGTTGCTTTTTTGGAAGAGGGCAATGAATGGAAAAATTATGGCAAAAAGTCCATGAAAGAGTAAAACATGTCCATGAATGAGCAATTACGTTCTAAATTTAGTGAGGAAAAAATTTAATGCCCCAAGATATATAACTAACTACCACTATAAGTCTATAACCACCATAAATTAGGACCTCAATTTTAAGTGGTAAAATTGATTGATAATACACCACTTTTTATTAAATCTCCCCAGAATAGATAGAAGGACGATAAACCTGTTCATAACTTACACATCAGATGTAGTACAATACGTTGTGTAATTTTCTAGTTTTCGAGTGTTGTTTTAAAGATTTTTTGTTTTATTTTACAACTTTTGAGTTCGTTCACTTAAACACTAAGCTAACAAAATACAATATTACTCAAAAACTACACATAAATTTAGTTAATTTTTTAGTTTTGACATAAAAAAATATGTAATCTCAAACAATAATGCATAGAGTCTAATGTAATACATTCGATGTATGTTTTTTTTCCACTATAAAAAAAATGGAGGAAGTATATTTTAATTTGTTACTCAGAAAGTAGTTTAGAACTCGTGCAAATGCATACAAAGACAGAAAAATAAAATTATGAAAAAAATTATACAAAATATTTTTCTCATATTATCATACATAATGATTAATGCAATTTCACATGTGTAGAAATATTAAAATATGCATTAATGTGGGTTTATATATTGAAGTTAGTAGTAGTATTTCTACTTATGGTATAAAATTAATATGAAATGATGTGAGGACTAATTATAGAACATTTTACTTTAGGCGGAAAAATTATGAAGACCTCTTATTCTTTTAGTATAAAGGGATTATGAAACGCTTGGAAATAAAAGATAGATATATAAGCTGAAAATTGTTGATTAGTTGTACAATGCACTTATAGATTTGGAGATATATATAATCGGTAGGTCTTGTTTGCGACGGATCGGATCTTGCGACGGGTATTTTGTGAGAGGAAATGGGTAGAGGGGACAAGGTGGGCACCCCCCATGTGCTTCTCCACTCACCCTTGATGGGTATTTTGTGAGAGAATATGGTATCCGTCTTAAGCTTGCGACGGATAGTGTCCGTCACAAATGAGAATTTGTGATATATAATAATCCTTTTTGTCAGGCGATTTTTGTAGAAAGTCTAAAACTGTAATGCAGAATATATAAGAATAACTGATGTTTCATTGAACAAGAAATATATAAACAACAAACAATTAATGTCAATTAGGCGTGCTTTGGCAGATTTGGCAGATTTGGCTTGGTTAGGAGAATAGGAGCTAAAATCCACACTAGCTAGGCATTCGAAATTCATGTGGTCAAGGTGAGCTTTTGTGACTCCTTTTTCGTTTTGAGCTTAACTTGTTTGTGTCACTCAATTTATTAGGAGTATATCGTTTTGTAGCCTTGTGTCTTACAAATTCTCATTGAAAACGGACATTATCCGTCACAAGTTGAAGACGGATAGTGTTCCTCTTTAATATGTAGGTAACAAGGTAAGTGGAGGGCAAATGAATCCCCTATTTGTTCTCCCACTTGCATATTGTGAGACGGGTTATTAGGAAGGTATTGGGGTTATGTATTATTTATGAATAGTCATTGAAAAGTCACGTTCATTATTACCGTCATTTATAGCGGTAATGTGAACGAAGTGTCTCGATTGTAGCTGTATAAACCATATGTAATATCAATCAATGATCTGATTATTGATTGATATTACATATGGTTTATATAGGTACAATCGAGACACTTCATTGCATCTAAATATTAGGAGTTATGGAACTATAATTCCCATTAACTCCTAACACGGACACTATCTGTATTCACTTTGTGACGGAGGAGTCCGTTTTCAGTTAGACGTGTTGGGTATAATGATATGGAAGTAGGAATTACGTAAAACCATGGTATACTTAATACTTGCACCAATTAAGCAATCTATTCCTATCAGATTGGGTTTAATTAATTTGAATTTAAGCTGAACAGCTCATTTAGATAACACAGTTTCCATCTCGATGATTATTAATAATAAATACTCCCTCTATAATTTATTATATGACGTTTTAGCTACTTTGATTAATTTTTTGCTTTATACTTGTCGTTTTAGCCTTCCATGGTAAAAATTCTCCAATTTCCAATGTTTGATCACATTTAATCTCACATTCTGGCCAATAGAATGCTGTTAAGAAAATGCAAGGGTAAGCATTGCATTGTTTCTCATGGACACGTGCACACACAAGAGTAAAATGAATATAGGTCTTAATTTGTGTGCATTAACCTAAAGCGTCATCTAATAAATAATGGAGGGAGTAGTTGTTTTAGAGCACTTTCAATGGCTCAATAAAAGAACTTGTTCGTAATATATGTAAACTGATTGTCAAGTAAGTTACTTACTGTACCATTTAAGCAAAGAAAAATCAACCACTTAAAATACAATGTATATGTTGCTAAGTTGGAGAGATATGTAGTTGGAACGAAAATAACTTGAAATGATGGCATGACAGACCAAACTACAATGTTTTACTTCCCGTCTCAGTCATTTGCTGTTCTTTTATTTTGGCACAAATAACATGAAAATATTATAAAATTATTTGTGTTTTTACTTAATAATCTCAAATCTATAAAATACTATTAAAAGGCTAGCTTGAACACTATTTTGAAGACACGTGGCTATTGTAAGATGTCTCAAAACCTTAGTGTGATAGTCTTTGTCTAATTGAGAAACTGCTCATTACTACGTACTGCGTTTATTTCAACTTTTCTTTGGTCTTTCATCTCCTTCATTTACACTTTGTCTCCCTTTCCAACCTTTCATATTCCTTCCAAAATTTAAACCCTCATTTAATTTGAGTGAGTAAAGACAATAATTAAACATGATAGACAACTTCTCTCTATAAATAATAATTATTCTAAAACTAATTTCCAAACCAACATGATTACATGACTCAACCTTTATAATCTTTAGTTTGGAATTGTATGATTTTAGTTTTTTCGTTTTCCACCCTTTATAATCTTTAGTTTTGAATTGTTTTACATGTGCAGTGTGCACTTAATGTTCGTAAATTGTTAGCCCTTTTGTCTATCATTTGGATTATGAGATTGATTTTTATGTGTTATTGGATTTACAGATTAATTCTTACACGGAGTATATATTTAAGGGGAGTCTCTTTGACTATTCCAGTGAAAATCTTCTCCATTGATTTTACAGGTTGATGTTTTTCCCCTCTTAAAATTTATTGTTGATCAGGAACTACTATAAATTTTATTGTTATGCGGAGTATATTTAAGTGAGGTCTTTTATTTTTCTATCTTTCTTGATGAATTTTGGATCAAGAACTACTGTCAAATCTATCATATGAGTTATTTTGGATTTACATTGATACTTTAAACATAGACGTATATTCCTACAATCCAAACCAATGTGCCCGTGGGCTCGAACACAAGTTTTAAGAAAAATCACCTAAAATGGTAAACAAGACTCATTTACCCTTACTTTTTATGAGTAAAGTGGATGAAAGTTGATAGTATTTTGTGTAAATAAAAAATTGTAATGAGGGTATGTTTGTCCACAATTTGTTAATAAAGAAAATAGGTACATTGGATTGGATTGTCCCAAAATGGAAAATGGGTACATTGGACTAAATATAAGGCAATACAAGTTTTTTTTATTATTTTTTTATTTTTTTGATAAAGTAAGAAAATTAGATTGACCGAAATTAACCTCTTGCGGAATAAAGGTATAAGAAAATCACTTATTTTCAAAGTTATGAGGAATCAAACTTGATAGGAGGGCATTGAAAAGAAAATTCTCGTAAAACAATCTCCATTAAAATCATAACAAAGAATTAAAAAATAATATCAAAAAATAAACTTTATGACTTAATTCTTTAATTGCCAGGCTGAGAAGTTGGCTTTTGCCTGGCAGATCTAACCTTCGTGCAAACAACACACTAAATTTTAAGTACTCTCGCTGCTCCAGATGATACTGTAATTTACGACTGAAATATTTGGTCCATATTTATTCACAAACAGCTTGTAAATTAATTTACTGACCCACTTTTTGCATTACCATCCATTTATTTCGAACACTATTTACCAACATTCTTGTATCGTAACTCCGATGGTTCGGAGACTGAAACACATTCGAGATTGATGTATTTTGCATTTACTGTATAAATTCTGAGTTTCATATAGTTTGCCATGTTGTACCGCTTGATATTAGTTGGAGATAGGAAGCTCCAAGTACCTATCTAGCTATAGGTCCAATAACTGTCAGTATTACTGGGCTTCAATTAGTATTATTAATATAAAATATACGGAAAATTCACATGGTACCCTCAATGTTTGCCATTTTGCACGAAATACCCAAAATTTTGATCTAGAAAACTTTAAGAGGTCATAACTCGTATTTATGAGATCAGAAAGTGACGATTGTTTTTTTCAAATCGATCTTCTTTCCAAGTACTACGATTTGAAAAACAAAATTATCGAGTTCGGATTCGTAACAAAGAGATATGCTCGCTCAAAGTTTGTTCGGTCAAAAAAACTTTGACATGCAATAACTCCTAGCTACGGGATCCAAATACAATAATTTTTTTTTCAAATCGTAGTTCTCGGAAAGATGATCGATTTGAAAAAAAAAATCGTCACTTTATGATCTCGTACACGAGTTATGACCTCTTAAAGTTTTCTAAATCAAAATTTTGGGTATTTCGTGCAAAATTGCAAACCTCGAGGGTACCATGTGAATTTTCCGTAAAATATATATGTACCCGTGAGTTTCACGGGCATCAAAACTAGTTACTCTTCAAAAGCCTTTTTAATATAGACAAGCAAGATAACAAATGGCTAAGACACTCAAAAGATAAATAGGACGACAACGAATCGAGACCGAAGGAAATACAAGTTACTAGGATGTTCTTGGTACACCAGACCTTTAGTTTTAAACCGGATTTTTAGACTAATATATAGACAAGAAAGGGTTCGTAGCAGTGACATTTGACGCATAAATGTAGTTATGTAACCCATAACGAGTGATATAGACATATAACTAATTGATAATTGTTGACACTTTCTATATATATATATATAGGTAAACTAATACTTCATATATTTATTACTTCATATATGTTTAATCATTGAGTGAGTGGTGCAAATTAAATGTATTATTAGGGACCTAAAACTAAGAAGGAAGCAAAAGTGAGTGGAGATCAAAAATGGAGAAAGAAAAGAAGCCAATATTCATAGGAGATGATCATGATGAGTACTTGGTCAATAAGATTGATGATTCTTTTAATCGGTGGGTTTCATTTATAAATTACAATGTATTTTTGTCTAATGCACATCATTGAGCATTTATCATGCGGTATTAGAATACGATTTTTATTTAAATAATTTACGTTTGCTTTATTTTATGAGAGTAATATAAAGTAAATGTAAACATGAGGAGTATCTCCGTCTTATATGAGACTATAAGTAAGATATATCTCCGTCTTATAGTTATTTATTTCTTTATTATTTATTTATATAAGATATCTGAATTTAAAGTTTATAAATTATTAGGTGAAAATAACAGTCAATAATATTCTATTGTTAATTACTTAATTTAGCCATATTTTATGTTTGCCTAGGGAATTTTGAAGAAAATTGTTGAAAAGGATTTGTTAAATAAGGAGATGTACTATGATTGATAACTTTATTATTATGATTAGTCCACTAAGTGCTTAATTAAAATTTGAGCAAGTAAAAACGTCACTCAAATAGGTCGTGAATTATTATGCATGGGAGTTACGAGGATAAGTTAATGTCTTGTCTAGGTTTATTCTTTTGGGTGTTTGATGTTTGATATTATCCCATAACAATTGGTTTTATGGAAGAAGGTCTATATACATCTTTAATAAAAAATATGAGTCAAATTTTTATTCACAATGATGTAAGTGGGAGAGCAAGTGAAAAACTAAATGGATCTCCACTTGCCTTTTCACTTGCCTCATTATGAGAGGAAATTCAGCCCGTACATACCGTCTTTAATGACAATTTGTGATTCCATCATCCCATTTAAGTGACCAATATTGAGAAACTTTAATTTAAAAATCCCAGTGTGGATTTATTAGTTTCATTAATTTTCAGATATAAATGGTTTCACGATTAATATTGAAATAAAATAGTTTCTTTTATGTTTTAATTTACTCAGTAGACTAACCATAAAAAGTATACTAGTTGAGATATACTCCGTAACATTCTAGTTTAGTATTTTCCATCTAAATGATCTAACACTATTTTTCAAATTTCTCTCACGAATAAGGAGAAATGAGATTATCTAGAAAAAACATATATACAGATTGAATGATTAATAACTAGTCTCTTGTGAGATGGTTTTACAATATTTTCCTATATAACGTAGTCTTAAACATAAAAAGATAGTTATAAAAACTTACAAATATACGGTTATAAAGAATATATTTTACATAATTCTTGGGTTAAATGGATAAGAACTTTTTAAATTTTAGATATTTTTTTTTATTTTTTCAAAAGTCAACTTTTGAACAACCTTTTTTGATCCGTAGATGGATTTGGATCACATGTATGTTGTGCAAACAATCTACTTTTACTTTATTCCGAAAAATGATAAAATGTGTATTTTGCGAATATTATTATTTAATACTTATAAGCTTCTGTAGAATCTATATTGCCCAATAAGGCGATAATAAGGACAAAAAAATTATGATTGCTAGTTTGCTATTAGTGATGCTGCAAAAGTGGAGATTATCCCCATTCCCCTGTGACTTTGGTCAATTGTGAGATTAATCCCATAAGTCATAAATGTAGCAATTATGCCTCATAAATTTGATAAAAAGTGAAATTGAGCCCAATTTTTTAATTTTCAATTTGCAACCAAAATTGCACCAAAAATCTCAATGTTATTCATTTATATAATTTATAACCATACAACAAAACTTATTATAATTTAAAAGTTGTATATGCAATTTTTATACATTTTGGGGAAATAAATATATTTGAATGAATTACACAAAATAGAATATTTGTAAGCGTAATCTCTTATGTATGTGAGTTATATTAGCAGTAATAAAAAAATATTAAATATAATCTTAAATTATGTTAATAAATTAAATAAATAATTTTAAATATTTATAATTATTTAGTGTACAATGAGGTTATATATAAAAGGAAAATGATAAATACAACCCTTAGGGCTGTCTTTAAGGAGCTAAAAGAGGAAATATTCACTTAATATTGTCATTAAATGCATAAGTATTTGTGCAATTTTGACATCATTTCCTATATTAATGTCATATATAGAAGTTTTTAACTCCTTAAATACAACCCTAAGGGCTGTATTTAACATTACCGTATATAAAATGATTAAAGATATAATTTGAGTTGAAAAGAGAAATTGAGTTGAATTTCACTTTTTGTCAAAGTTATGGGGCCTAATTACAATATTTAAAAGAGTAAATCAATAAAAACTCCCTTTTATAAACCACTTTTCTAAAATAACTCCATTTTGAAAACTTTTTAATAAATTACTCCCATAAAATATTCCCAGGTCAAAAATTACACCCAAATTGACCATTCCGTCTCCATTTCCGTCATAATTTGAATTTTCAGTTTTGAAGTCTAATTTTTGGACGAAAATACCCTTCTTCTTTAAATACGATTGTTTCCCCAATTCTTCACCTTACTTATAAATTTTCCCCATTTCTTCACCTTACTTATAAATTTTCCTCCTCATCATTTCCCCATTTCCTCCCTAATTAAGGTATGTTCCTTTATATCATAATAACTACTTTTTAACACAAAGTAATTAGGGTTGGGGGATTCAAATCCAGATAAAATAGTTTCAAATTAGGGTTCCTAACTCCAGAAATTGGGGAAAAATGGGTTTCAAACACAAAATTGAACTTAACAACACATCAACAATAGGGATAGAAACCTAGAAACATTCTTAAAAAACACTGCAATTAGGGTAATTAAACCCAGAAACATGAACCAAATAACTATGATTCACAACTAATTAAACAAAAAATTAGGGTTTCAAACAGAAAAACTAAATCACTGAAAATAAGATTGGACGAAGAAACTTAGTAAATAATAATGAAGAACTCAGTAGCTTTCATCTGCAATCGAATTTCGACTATTTGGGGGAAAATGAGATTGAGAGAGAGATGAGAGAGAGACGGATGTATAGGCAGTAAGGCAGGAGAAAGAAAGAGAGAGAATGGAAAAAGAAATATGAGTTTTGGGTAGGAAACAAAGGAAGGGTATACCGGTAAAAAATTAGCCATTTTCGTCTTAAAGTCAATTTGAGTGTAATTTTTTACCTGAGAATATTTTATGGGAGTAATTTATTAAAAAGTTTTCAAAATGGAGTTATTTTAGAAAAGTGGTTTATAAAAGGGAGTTTTTATTAATTTACTCTATTTAAAACTTATGGGGCTTAATCTCATAATTGACCAAAATTAAGGGCTTAATAACCACTTTCACGATTAATAATCACAAAAAGGAACATGCATCGGATTTACTACCTTAGATTTAAGTTGTTTATGAGCTTTTTAATGTTGATAGGCCATGTTTTAATTTTGTTGCTATCAAAACTCAAATTAATTGAGTTTATATGTAATGTTTTTGAGTTATATTATATTTTTTGGAGCTTAATGTTTAAGTAAACTAACTCATAATATTTAAAGTAAAACTCAAAACCTTTTTTATAAAGTTCAAAAATTACACAATTGGTGGTATTATTTCAAATATATAATCCACTTACTGATAATTAATAATAATGCATGCAGGGTAAAAATTGAGAAACCGAAAATTGACGTGAGATATGAGCATTTAACGGTGGAAGGTGGCATGCATATGAGTGGACGAGCACGCCCAACTTTGCTTAATGCTACCTTAAATGTGATGGAGGTATATTACTTTCACAACTTTTTTTACGGCAGTCTCATACGTAGTATAAAACATCATGACAAACATTTTACATCGCTCGATCGGCCGGATGGGACCGGTTACGCCTGCCTAGGCCGCACTCCATCTTTCTTCCTAACGAGAATTTTAAAATATGACGGTCTCACGTTATGAGACGGTCTAATTTATAAGAAATATTGTTCATTAAGTATTAATAAATGAGTTGTCTTTATATATAATTGGACCGTCTCATCGTGTAAGACCGTCTTACACAAGAATGACTTTACATAGAGATGTTAATTTATGGTGTTTATGACTTAAATTCAAATCCTGTATCTATCATTTTCGTACTTGTAACTCCCCTTAAACAAAAAAGAAAAGAAAAACAATTTATCATACATTCAGAGCTTGCTTGAGATGTGAGTAATTATTACGGGAGTAATAGAGCTTAAATGAACTAAAAAATGAAGGGAATTGAAGGGGTTGGAGATGGAAATAGATAGAAATGGGGAAATATAATGTAATAGTCTCTCTATTAAGGGAGTAAAAGTTACCTACCTCTCCCCTCAAGTAATGCATTACCCCCATATAGCGTTAATAATTTCTCCCTCGCCTCCTCTTTACCCCCTCCACAACCAGCACAAAGCACCAATCTCCTCCAATTTCTTCTTGTTTTAGCTCCCATTACTCCCTTAATAATTCCTCCCATCCCAAACAAGCCCTTATAGTTAATGATTTTAAACTCCGTAAATGATAGTTGTGGATTCATACTGTTAATAATTATACATTATCGTATACGGTATACCTATCAATCTACCATCAAATCATTTAGACATTCTAAGCTGAAATAGTGAAATTAACTACTTCCATGAACTTTCATTTGATCATAAGGATTGAATTCCATCATCATCGTTTTATTCATTTAAACTCGGCTCTATATATTCAACTCAGCTCAATATAGCTTTAGCCAGTTAAGTTTAACGGATCACTTCACAAAATTAATTTTTAACTCAACCTCATTCACTTCAACTTAACTCTGTTTAGTTTAGTTGAATTCAGCTCATCTCCATTCAATTCAATTCAGCTTCTTTCAACCGAAAAAAACAGGTCCTTAGACTCCTAAAACATTTGATCAATTAAGGCTCAAAAACACTAGAGAGTACAATTCTAATGAACCATGCATACCAATAACACATGAAACTCATTGGCCAAACTAGTTCAATAATTTTACTATATACTGACTTCATTGTCCCGGAATTTTGAAATATTTTTCTCTAAAGGCAATTACAGGGTTTGTAATGCTTATCCCTTCCAAAAAGAAGACCTTCAAAATACTTCAAGATGTCAGTGGAATTATCAAACCCTCGCGGTAGGTTTAATTTTAATATTATGTTCCTTGTTTATACTTTTTTTAATTAATATATATGTATGTCAAATGGTGCTTGAGAATAATTGTTGTACAATGTATAACAATATAGTACATTTTCTTTATTTATTACTCCGTATTATATAAGTTACTTATGTTACTATTAGATCGATGTGCGTTGTATAATGATCTACAATAGACCAATTATATGTAACATAGTTTATCAATTATTATTAGGTTGTGGAGACTACAAAGTCCGGGTTCAAGCCATATTTTGTTTCAGGGTGTTTATTTGTAGAAGGATACCACGAAGTTAATTAAAGAAATAATTCAAAACTATTGAATTTAGTCGGAATTGTTTGGTTGATCAAATAACTCAAATTTCCATAAACTTTCATTTGATCATAGGGTTGGGATTAAATTCCATAGTACTCCGTATAATTTATGTAATTTTGGCAAAAGTGTTTGATTGCTTATGTAGGAAGTAACTTCGGCAAGAATTGGCAAGGGGCAATGAGGGCTCGGAGAGGGGTAATGTAGTATAGACATTGAAAGTTTGTGGAAAATTTATTTTCTACATGTTCCAAAAAATACGCTATTTTGGGTAAATTATTTGACCAAAATTTCAGGTAACTTATTTAAAAAAAATAAGCTATCATAAATGAAATGCCACCTGAGGTAGCATTTGAGATTTGAGGTACCTGAAGTGATTTTATTTTCCTGTTATATCTCTTTAGTCTATAACTTTAAATTATTATCATACCCATTTATGTCATTTCACCAAAAATCAATTATCTTTTCAGATAGTTTGCGAAACCTTTTTTTTTGGGTCCTAATTTTCGCAGTACACATTTTACTCAACTTAGTACACTGTTGACAATTATACCCCTCTCATTTCTCACCTGATTTCCCCTCTCTAAACTCATACTCATGTTTTAATATATGTATTACAAGAGAAAAAATAGCATAGTAAAATCTTTAAGACTAATGCAAATGAAAAAAATTCATGATGATTGCGTAAAAATATAGAAAAAAAACAAATGAATTGGAATACAATACATTGACATAAAAATCAACATTGTGCTAAACTAAACTATACGATACAAACTACATTGAGCAAAAAAAAAAACACTATACAGTACAACTGTATTGGAAAAAAAAGAAAAGGCACAGTAAACAAAAAAAATAATATACAGTACAATACTACCCATCGCCGACCTCGTCGGCCGTCCCTTTGCCGGCAGCCCCTTTGTAATTGACATTTGATACTTTTGATACTTTTCCGATAATTGACATTTGATACTTTTCTGACATCTGAGGCATACTTCATCCCTTCAACTCAACTCTACCACTTTCATTTTTGCACACAATTCATGAGTCGGCATCTAATTGCAATTTTCTCTTAATATATAAGTGAAAATATATTCATGTGTGATCTTGTTTGATTCGTCTTTACGAGTACATTATTAATATCCAACTTTTATAATTTTTGCAAACACGTAGCTAACGATATTTACCGCGTAAAACACGTCTCGGCAAACATGAAAAAATAATTTGATAGAGTGAAATTGAATGGAGTAAGTAAGTAATCATAATATTATTTTAATAATATTTTTACCTTATTCGAGGTATGTTTTATAACTCTTTATAATTTAACATATATATTTTGACCTTTTGATCATACGGTCAAGTCGGTCTAATCGGGTCGACTCTACAATAAAAGTAATATCTGTTCGGGTTAACTAGTTAAGAGAGTCATGGATTAAAACTTTTTTGACATTATACCTGAAAAACAAGTTAGATCGGGTTTACTAATTGGGTCATATTTTAACGGGTCTAGACTCTAGAGAACCTTCTTTTGTTTATTTGGTTAACTTGTCATAAATGATAAACCTCTTCTCATCTTTCCCCAACCATCGGCCGGTCGGCCCCCACCTTGCTCCAGCCGTACCCGGCTCGTACCAGACCAGACCGAATCGGATCAGAACCTCTCCGGTTCTTCAAAAATGGACTTTTGTCGATGGCGAAGGAGCTCCGGAAAGCTTCTATCACGGTGGCGATTTAATTTGCAAACGCCGTGATCATGTAATTCTTGTGTTTAATCGTTAAAACCTAATATCCGTAATTAATAATTCCAATGTTGATTTTTTTCGGTGTCGTTCTACAATATACTTGTGTAAGACCGTCTTAGGTAATGTCGCATTTTAATGTGTTTTGATGCGTTTAATGTTAGGATGACATTACTTTTGGGACCTCCAAGTTCTGGAAAAACAACATTATTGCTAGCTTTGGCTGGGAAGCTTGATAATGATGATGTTAAGGTGATTTCTTCTTTCATTTTTTTTCTCTCTAAATTGTGAGGTTAAATTAGTCAAATTGACATACATGTGCTTTTTATTTACTCCGTAGTTTTTAATTATGTTTAAATGACTTTAAAATGAGCGACAATGGCATTGCAATTTACAATCTTGGGGAGGGGATTCGAAACTGAACATACAATACCTACGTCTTAGTTCTTTAAAAAGATTGTGGTAGTTTGATTTAGGGCAAATTCTCATTGAAGATGGACCAATTATAGCTTAGGAAATGGTACTGGTTACATTTGTCGTTAAACTGGTCACATTTGGCCCGTCTTTAGTTGAAAACGGAAATGTGACCCTCTTCAGCAAGACTTGACTTATTGTTGATTTAGACTCCATAGAGCATGTATAGTAGAATTATATGAATACTTGTATACGGCCCTTTATACATAACCGTTAGTGTTAATCTTTATGTAACGAAGTAGCACACACTTGGATGCGTTTTTGGCAGCAATTTTAATCCCCCCGTAAACTAAGAGAATTAGAAATATGAAATGCTTTTCCTCCAAAATGCACTCCCTTAGAATATAATCTTTTCATCAAACTATAATTCTGTTATTAAACTCCAAATTATACTGATATTTTATTAAAATTAAATAAAATTTGGTGTAAACCCTTAAGTTATAAATTTCTAAATTTTTCATTTGGTCATAAATGATTTGACGCATACTTACCGGTAAAAAATAAGACTCAACTGATATTAATGACACATCGATTTAACCTATAATTATCACAGTAAAAGTCATCTCTATAAGTCTATATATGCTGCACATGCATTGCGCGGGATGTAAACTAGTTATGGGTAATTCGGAAAAAGTCTCTCTACCATTTTAACATTGGGTTAAGGTTGCGTACACATGTACAACTTAAGATGCCATAGGCGGGTGTGTCATTGGATTAATGTTGTTTCAAATTTTCATGGTCTTGCTTTTGCTACCCCAAATTCTAAACTCGTGTATTTTTAGTATGCATTATAATAATAGTCTATGCTTTATGTATAATGAGAGCTTTCACAAGGCTGTTATTATTTTAATGTATCTCTAACTCAAATTATTAGTATAATTTCATGTAACAATGGATTTCTCTGCATAACTACCGAACATCTGTAATTTCAGCTCTATAATGTTACCGAGTTTCATATATGGCGGGCTTATTTTCGTGTATAGGTGAGTGGAAAGATAGCATATAATGGACAAGAGTTGAAAGAGTTTGCTCCGAAGAGAACATGCGCATATATCGGTCAAAACGATCTCCATTACGGAGAGATGACAGTTAGAGAGACTCTAGACTTTTCAGCACGGTGCTTAGGCGTTGGTGCTAAGCAAGAAATGTTGAACAAAGTTACTAACCAAGAAGACCAACTCCAACACAATCTTGAACTTGATGCTTTTCCGAAGGCCACATCAATCAATGATCAAAACACAAGCGTTGTCACTGATTATGTGCTCAAGGTATGTGCTCAATTTATATCAAGTTCACTGTAGCTATTGGATGAAGACACTATTATTTGCGTGGAGTTAAAGACTCTTATTTTCGTCTTTGCATTACATTAAAATTAATAAAATAGTAATGGCTCCCTAAAGTGTATGATGCTCTTATATTATAAAGTAGAGGGCAGATGATGCAATTGAGAAATCAATCTTCATTTTGGGTTATTCCAAAATAGTCTCTATATGACTGTATTTTCAAACATGCAAGATTGCATAATTCTGCTCAGAACTGGCAATTGAGTGGGTCGGTATTACGCCATGGTCAAACAATATCAAGTTTGGTCAACTGATCATTGAGTTTGGTTTAGAACATGTTAATTTCGCTCTCTTTCAGATCGATAATTTCATCTGTAGGCTATCACTGTGTTGAAATCATATGTTGCTGACTTGATGGGATCAAATGAATTTGGACAATTTCATTTGAATTACAAGTTAGTTCGTTAGAGAAGGAAGAGAGTAAACATATAGAGAATGTTTTGCTTATAAAGTATCTCAACTACTGTTAACGTGATAAAAGGGTTTAAATGGGCATCATACATACTCCACTCTCTGCCCACTAACTACATTACTCATAGCTAAATTTCACACCATGGTGATTATTCTGACTAACCCACCAATTTTGGAGCACCATTCCCAGTACCAATGCTATGACAAATCATTGTATGTTCATCAACTGAGTTGGAACATTTTCTGGTGACAAGTCATCTCAGATTCAACTTGGGTTCAGATATCAGTTCACGGAGGGTTGGTTTTGGTTCACCAGATTTTTTGGGTTTGTCAAGTTGTATTTTTCAATTCCAGCCAGCCAACTCTAGTTTGAGTCCTTAAGATGATCTCAGTCATATCCCTGTAGTAGCTATTAAGATTCGTAAACGCTTACAGATACTTGGCTTGGACATGTGTGCTAATACCATTGTGGGTGACGACATGAGAAGGGGTATTTCTGGAGGTGAAAAGAAGCGGCTAACTATTGGTATGCAAGTATAGTTGGATTTATTTATTTTACTTAAACAATCGATCACACAGATAATTTTTACACACTAATTAAATCTCGTTCCCGGTACAGGGGAAATGTTGGTGGGACCAGCAAAATTTCTTCTAATGGATGGGATATCTACAGGCTTGGATAGCTCAACAACATTCAGAATTTGCAAGTACATTAGGGAAATGATTTATAAACAGGACATGACAACAATCATGTCTCTCTTGCAACCTAGTCCTGAGACATACGAGTTGTTCGACGATGTCATCCTTCTTTCCGAGGGTCAAATTGTGTACCAAGGACCAAGGGAACTTATCCTGGACTTCTTCGAATATGTGGGGTTCAAGTGTCCTGAAAGAAAAGGAGTAGCTGATTTTCTTCAAGAAGTCACTTCTATTAAAGACCAAGAACAATATTGGTCTAAGGAAAATAATCAGCCTTATGGATATGTATCGGTGTCAGAATTTGTCCAACATTTTGCATCTTTTCGAGTCGGGCGAAGACTGATGATGGATCTTGGTATTCCTTATGATAAATCTAAAGCTCACGCTGATGCTTTAGTGAAAGACAAGTTTGTCATTTCCAATTGGAAACTATTAATTGCTTGTTTTTCCAGGGAGTGGTTATTGATGAAAAGAAACTCATTTCTGTATATTTTCAAGAGTATCCAAATAACAATATTGTCAATTGCTACAATGACAGCATACTTTAGGACAACAATGCACCATGAAACCGCGATTGACGGCCAGAAATACTTGGGAGCTATCTTCTTTAGTCTCTCAAATTTTGTGTTCAATGGGATGGCAGAAACTACCTTCACAGTAATGGGACTACCTATATTCTACAAACAAAGGGATTCTGTATTTTATCCAGCGTGGGCTTATGCACTTCCAGTTTGGGTCCTTCGGATTCCTATATCCTTTATGGAGTCAGCTATTTGGACTATACTCACTTATTACACAGTTGGTTATGCTCCAGCTGCTTATAGGTAAGCCAAATTTCAGTCCATAGTTTCTCCAATTAAATGCTATGGTTGCTTCTGATTTTTTGAGTTACTCCCTCTTATTCTTAGTAATTGACTCATTTCCTTTTGCGACAATTCTCAAGAAAACGTCTAGAAGGTGGGTCTTGCTATAAAAAAAATGTTTTCTTAGCCTTTACTTGTGGGGATATTCCTGATATTAGGAGGGAGTAGTACAAAAGAGTTCAGGGGCTCAAGCTTACCAATACTGGTACTACGATGAATGTTGCCTCATGTACTTCCATCATTGTATAAATCTCTCATTATTCATGGCTTCATTCACTTCCATCATTGTAGATTTGTAGTTCACAACATCACTCCGTCATGTTTCCACCTGGTGTATACTAGTGGGTTTCCACTTATATCTTAACGTAGTAGTCTGTCAGTGCAATTTTCGACCATATTTCTTTTAGATGTTACAAGGGTATTGGGTAATACAATGTTCAACTACCAATTTTAACATACATGAACCATGTATATATTATAATAATATTACCCCAATGTGACACAACCTTATATGTGGTAACAACACAAAGAGACTATTTTATAACGATCCATAATGCATCATGAATTGTGTCGAATGAAAATTTTTTTTCTTTCAAAAAGCATGTGAAAAATTGAACGGTACCAAAACTTATTACCTTTAGATGTCACAAACTCGTTTTCCAATTTTTCTTATGGGCCTTTTAGAAACTATTTCTCGATGTTTCGACAAAAGAATAAGAATAATTATATTTGACAACCCCCACCTCTAATAGGCAAAAATATTTGAGATAATTGCATAATAAGTTTTTTTTTCCAGGTTCTTTTGTCAGTGGCTTGCATTCTTTTGTATCCATCAAATGGCTTTGTCCATATTTCGATTAGTGGGTGCCGTTGGGAGGTCCATTGTGATTGCTAATGCGACCGGTATGAGTCTAATGGTGTTTGCTTATGTCCTTAGCGGTTTTATCATTGCCAAAGGTATGTCCCTATCATAGTTTAAATACCCTTACAAGCTATAGCTAGATTAAGAAATCTGACTATATTTATTGTCATATCCATATAATGCTTATCTTTAAAAAGTCTAACTTTTGTTCAAATACTGTTTCTCATTCTTGATTCTGATGTCCGACGTGAGCTTTAATAATCTCCCATCATACCCATCTTTATAAGCCAATTGTTGTATGCACTATTTTTTACAAAAAAAATAAGACATAGTAGCCTCTTTCATGAGTTACAAACTCATCCTTAAACTATGTGCCAAACAATAGAATAACAAATATACTTAACCAATTATAGTAGAGAACTTTAGTCCTCCGTGCCTTTATCTCATTTATATCGTTCTTAACTTCGTTGGTCATACAATGTCAACTTTAATAAGTAATTGTAATATGGAAATAGTTTACTTGTTTGTTTTATTGTATTTTTTTTCTTTTCTTTGAACTCTCTTTTTGAACTTTTTATGAGTTTCTTATATTTACTTGTATATTGTATATAAACTACGGAGTAATTATAACCGTGTATTGGTTTCCCCCTTTTCCCATTACTCCGATCATTGATAATATTAGCCGATCTCATATTATTTTGGGTTTAAGGTTCTATTGTTGTAACTTTAGTATGAAAATAGTTGTTTTGTTCATCATTGAATTATTTTGGGAGATTGTTGGTTTGACATATGTTAAATTTTATAATTATGTATTATATTTCCTAATTTTTGTGTTTTGTGATTTTGTACAGGTGATATCAGCCCTTGGATTAAATGGGGGTACTATCTTTCTCCTATGATGTATGGACAACACGCTTTGGTTATTAATGAGTTTTTCGACGAGAGATGGAGCACGGTAGGCTCTTCTATATGGACAACATGTCCATCCATTGGCACAAGCGTCTTTAGCAAATCTGACAATAGTGGAATAACAGAATTCTAATATAACCATTTAGCATACACATAATGCAGACCCTATAAATAGGGGAGAGAAATCTAAATACATGTGATGACTAGGATGGCATTGTGTTTTGTAGTTTGTACCATCCAATAGAATAAACCTATTAAGAACGTTATATTTTCTTCCTACGCTAACAATTGCTCAGTATCGATGCAGCCAAATACAGACTTAAGAGTCAACGAACCAACACTTGGCAAAGTTATTCTTGCATCAAGGGACTTCTTTCAGCACGAATATTGGTTTTGGATAAGCATTGGGGCACTCCTTGGCTTTTCGCTTCTCTTCAACCTCTTATACATTGCGGCACTAACTTACTTAAATCGTATGCCATTTTTCTCCTTTATCATTTTTATATGATGATAATACTGTAGTTTTTTTAAATTCAATGAAAAAGAGATTCATTATTTCATTGTTTTTAGATTTTGGAATTTAAGTAGGTTGTAATGACGTTAATGCGTCCATATGTTTGTTTATCTCACATTGAATTTATGATTGGCTGATGCATACCCATGGACAGGAATGTTCATTGGCCATCTCGTTCCCTCCCAAGTGTTAGGAAGTTCATGAAATGTCTTGTCTTATGAGTGATAGTAATGTTGACTATATATTAATCAGGCGCGGATAAATTATCCAACGCAACGAGTATATACATCCCCTATAGAGAGCACACTAAGGGCTTGCTTGGATCGTAGCAACTGGGGTGGGGTAATGGAGGAATAATCAAAGAAAAGAAAGTGTAATAGCTATGATAGAACAGAAAGATAATAGTTACCCATCTCTCCTCTGGGGCAATGCATTAATACCATCGTATGAGGGCCAATGGACCTGTAAACCTGTAGGCCTGGCAAATATGAAAATGGGTTTGGGTGCAGGTTCAGGTCATTCAAGTTTGCAAGCATCCGGGTTGGATCAGGACATGTCTTTTCAGTTTCGGGTCAGTTTCCAGTGTTTTATCAGTTTTGCAATAAACCTTCGGGTCGGATCGATTTGGGTAGCGGGTCAAATTTGGGTGTATGGCTGGGTATGGCTGGGTCATGTCGTTCGGGTCAGGTTAACGGCCTAATGATCTTCCCATCCCTTCATTCTTTTATCACCAACTTTTCATATTCCTTAATTCTTATCATTTCCCTTTTTTGTGTTATCATATTTATCTCTATTACCCTGTAATAAGTATCTGCAGTTGAACTCAAAGCGTCAAATCAGTGTAGTGGAATGCTAATATCTATGTTTATTTTTCCAGCTCTCCGTGATGCAAAAGCCATAGTGCAAGATCACAGTGGTGAAGTCAAGAGTAAAAAGATTTCCTCTCTTGAACAACTTAATGACATAAATACTCTTAATGAAAAAGAGAGTTCAAATGCGCCAAAAAAGGGAATGGTGCTACCATTTCTACCTCTTTCTCTCACATTCAATCACATCAATTGCTATGTCGATGCGCCATCCGTGAGTTGCTAAACATTCTTATATTTGGTAGATGTCATTATTTCAAAATGGTCTTGTTTTTTCTTACACATTTAATTGCTATGTCAACGAAAATTTTTATTCTCATGATGAAGGTGCAAAAACTTGGGATTAATCAGGGAATATGTCACACTTCGGATGATTTTGGAAGGCAAATTTTCCAATTTTTTTTACATTAATTATAAAAATACAATTTTAACAAATTGAGGGTAAAAAACTATGGTTTAAAGTGTTGTCTTGGAGACCAGGTAATTTAGTTACGATTTTAGTTAGT
The DNA here is from genome assembly GCA_022085475.1 of Heliosperma pusillum. Classification (NCBI taxonomy): domain Eukaryota; kingdom Viridiplantae; phylum Streptophyta; class Magnoliopsida; order Caryophyllales; family Caryophyllaceae; genus Heliosperma; species Heliosperma pusillum. Next base: position 10,341 of record JAIUZE010001074.1, on the reverse strand, counting down.
ATAAGGTGTTTTATTATAGTGAATTTGATAATTTAAAATGTGCCTTTAATTCTACCATTAACATTGCAGTAAGACTAGTAGTTGTTAATGAACAAAAACACAGACTATAATTTACATTATATCTCTACTTATGTTTTGAAATTATTAATGTTAAAATTTGAGTTGACAATTGAAATCATTTAGGGTTGATAAATATAGGATGAATGTAGTACTAAAAAGTATAAGTATAATGTTCTAACGATTTGGAAATGGAAAATTGCACGCATCAACCCTCTATTTGATACAATAATAGGAGTTAAGACGAGGGAAGGGGTTGAATGAGAGGAAAAGTGAGGGCACAAAGACTGGAGTAAAACTGCATTATACATTCTTATTGTTTATTTACTTTGCGTTGGCGGGTCTTTGAGTGCTTGTCAAGGGCGCTAGTGCCCTCTCTTTCTCTCCAACTCCGTCCATCCAATCGAAGGATAATAAACAGATGATATAATTGATTGAAATTGCATCAGGAAATGAAAAGTCTAGGCTATGGGGATGATCGCTTACAGCTACTACAAGACGTGAGTGGAGCATTTAGACCAGGCATATTAACAGCACTTGTGGGTGTAACTGGAGCTGGGAAGACGACCCTGTTGGATGTGTTGAGTGGGAGAAAAACAAGTGGTTATATTGATGGCAATATCACTGTTTCTGGTTTTCCAAAGAATCAAGCAACATTTGCTCGAATTTGTGGTTATTGTGAACAAATTGATATTCATTCTCCACATGTCACAGTCTATGAATCCCTCGTCTACTCTGCTTGGCTTCGTCTTTCTTCAAATATTGACTCAAAAACAAGACAGGTTTGTTGCACTTGTTATCAATCATTCTCTTAAGCATAAAACAGGAGGGAATTTTAGAAAATAGCAGAATTCGACGCTTGAACACGCTTCCCGTGTCTATTTCTCTTAACAATTGTGGGTTCATATTGCTTGCATCATTTTGAATAATGGCTTTTAACTTACATAAAATTCTCATTCTAAATGTGCAGATGTTTATCGAAGAAGTAATGAAATTGATTGAGCTTGAACAGCTAAAAGATGTTGTAGTTGGCTTACCAGGAGTAAATGGGTTGTCAAGTGAACAAAGGAAAAGATTAACAATAGCAGTAGAGTTGGTTGCAAACCCTTCCATTATATTCATGGATGAGCCTACATCTGGCCTTGATGCTAGGGCTGCTGCAATAGTCATGCGCACAATCAGAAACACTGTTAATACTGGAAGAACTGTTATATGTACCATACATCAACCCAGTATAGACATCTTTGAGGCCTTTGATGAGGTACTAGTCCATATTCGAATGTCTCGAAAAAAGTGTCTTGTATGAGATGATTTCACATGTCAGCCAGTCCAAATCTCTATGTTTCATTATATTATCAGGGAAACAACCCCAGTTATTATCTATTCTTTGAGGTATCACACGTTAAATTGTCTCGTATAAGTTTTTATGTTCAATTATCACACTCAAAACTGGCTAATATAAGTTTGAAGATGCTATAACGACTTTACCTAAGTCCCTTATTTGTTCACGGCTATGGAGAGGTAGGCAGGTCGGATCTATGATACTTCACCAATGTTTTGAAAAGACAGGGATGGAGGGAGGGATGTAAGTTTTGGGATGCACAATAATGAAGCAATAAAAATTCATAATCAATTATTAAAGAGGTAGAGGCAGTTCAGTTAGTTGTGGTATTTCATACAACCATCATATTGGATGTATGTATTGTTCAGCTAAGTAGGGTTTATTGACATTGCAGCTCTTATTAATGAAGAGAGGAGGGCGACTAACATACGCAGGACCCCTTGGACATAACTCCCTTAAACTTGTTGAATACTTTGAAGTAAGTGGTTCTGTTCAGAATTGGTTCAATTTGAATTTGATAGTCATCTATTATAGCAAGTACTGAGTATATCATATAGTACTTAATTTTATCTGATTTTACTTGTTTTACTTCTACATGACATGATAACTTTGCTGATTCAAGTTTGCGGTTATTGAATGTGATATTTGGCAGGCCATCTCAGGGGTTCCTAAATTAAAAGAAGGCTACAACCCTGCCACATGGATGCTTGAAATAACTGCCCCTCAAATGGAAGTTGAATTGAATGTAGACTTCGCTGAGCTTTATGCTAATTCGTATATTTACATGTATGTCAAAGTACTATTTTTTAAAAGAGGTCTTTAAAGGCACGGAGATATGTGTGAACGTTAATATACCATGCATACGAAATTTATAAAACGTAATTATATAGGAAGTCCTCTGTCACAGAACTCTGTACATATTGCCTTACACGACTGGAACAACATAGTCCTAAAATGATCTGATTCCCGATGCAATTTTTTTCTAAGAGGTGCTTCATTGGCTACATTTTTTGTAGGGAAAATCAAGAAACAATTGAAGAACTTAGCATCCCTGCTCCAGGTTCTGAAGATATCCACTTCTCAACTAAACACTCTCAACCATTTGGCGTACAATTCAAAGCGTGTTTTTGGAAGCAATATAGATCTTACTGGCAAAATCCATCTTATAATGGTGTGAGATTCCTTATGTTGACAGTTCTGGGTTTTTTGCTTGGCATTATGTTCTGGAACAAGGGAACACAGATGTAAGTGTTTCGTCCTCTACTAATATTGTTATCCCCACTAGTCATAATGATCTACGGTATTAATTTAGTAGATTTTTTTTCCTTTTTTTGTTGTTGTGAGGGAGTTATCAAGGTAGTTTTGAAGTTGACGGATTTGAACCCTGCTGCCCTAGTTTTGAGTATCAAATTTTAATGGTTATCCCCGCTAACCATAATCATATACTCCCTCTGACTCAACAGGCTCTTTACGTTTTTATTCTTTTGTGAGGAGTATGTTAATCAAACGTGAAGCGGCCCTTCAAAAAAAATTGCATCAGGTCATTTGGGATGGTGGGATGCATTCAATTTTCGTATATTCAATTTTTCCCTCCAAATATGTTTTTATTCCAGTATACTCTCCCTCATATTCGTATAGCGCCCCTTTCCTTTCCTCCTTTTACCCATGTAATTGAGCAATGCAAGGTCTACCCATCTTCTCTCAGCCATTGAACAAAGTTTTTCTCCCCAATCTCTTATCTCTCTTTGTTGTTCTTGCTAAAGAAACTTGTTATTTTTTATTCCTTTTCTTTGAAATTTGTGATGCCCCCTCTCTCCTTTGATGTTGAGCAGTTGAGTGTCAATGTGTCATTTATTCGTGTTGGGGTAGTGTAGCTATTTCATTTTGTATCACGACATAGTAAAAGCGTGGCGCTGATGGTTTAACTGATGATGGAATGGGTATGTTCTCATCATAACCTATTCGCAAAATGCTAGACTTGTTGTTTCGTTTTGCCATTCCATATCTAATCGTGTTTTTCTGGGTGTTGTTACTAGGTTGAATGAGCAAGATCTGCTGAACTTTATAGGAGTGATGTTTTGTGCCGCAAGTTTTCTGTGTGGGAGTAACGCTTTAAATGTCCAAGCTGTTATTGCGAGTGAGAGAACTGTTTTCTACCGTGAAAGAGCGGCAGGAATGTACTCGGCTTTACCATTTGCGCTAGCTCAGGTAATACTGTCGCAATACTCCATATTGTGAATTGCTTTATTAACACTCACAAAAGAAATCAAGTACTACCAATCTACCATACTGTTATGTCCCGTCTAATTTGCATACCCTGCCTTCAATAATTACTTGCCACACATAAAGTAAATACATCAATTTTCAGAAAGTTAGAGAGAGTAGTAAGCTTAGTCATAAGTTTTCAAATGATAGTTTATGAGATTTTTTCGTATATGACCATGTATTGAGTATATTATCGTGTTAACGTCTTTTCATTTCTCATTCGAATTTCTGCAGCTGGTAATAGAGATGATTTACCTTGCGGTTGGATCTTTCATATATGTTGTACTCTTGTACTCGATGATTGGATTTGAGTGGACATTTACCAAATGCTTCTACTTTTACTACTGCTTTTATATGTGCTTCATGTACCACACGGTGTTCGGGATGATGCTTGTTTCGCTGACGCCGCGGCATGAATTTTCAGCCGTTGTGATGGCTTTCTTTGTTACCTTGTGGAGTCTCTTTGCTGGGTTTGTGCTTCCGAGACCGGTATGTTATCTTTTCTCTTTACCCACCAGAATGAGTTAGTTTTCCTTTATATAACTTCCTTTATAACCATATCTCTTTTGGAATCCACTTCCAAATTTTCTCAGTATTCCATTTGTTTTTAAATGGTAAAAAATAACCCAATTAGTTATAAGACGAGATTGAGTTCAACCTATTTATCAAAAATAGGTTCACGTAGGATTGTATTTCTGCAGGTTTGGACTAATTGTTATATTCAATGAAAACATTAGACTGCATGAAAATCGATGATGCTCGGCGAAAACTTGTAAGAATCGTAATTGACTTAGCAATCTCCCTACTCTTTGGTGAGCGATTTTGAAAAGATAGCCGGAAAAAAAGAAAACTCGAATATTACTGTAAAACAAATGCACCTTTCTAGGGTTAACAGTGTTATGGTTTTAACACTATTAAGAATTTGCATTTCGTAAGAAGACCATAGTCAAACTTTCTAAAACTTAATTTCGAATAATGACTTGTAGAAAATAATGACACGGCTAATATATTTATGTGAGTCCGGTTGGGGGAGGGGATGCCAAAAGGGCGGCCCTTAATAATTTTGTAGCTTGTTCTAGTATTATAAAAACTTGTGTTTTTTTTGTAAATGCAGCTAATACCAGTATGGTGGAGGTGGTACTACTGGGCATCTCCGGTGGCATGGACAATGTATGGATTAGTGACGTCTCAAGTCGGTGACAAAACTTCTGTTCTTATTCAAGTGCCGGAAGTTGGAAGTGTGCCATTGCCTACTTATCTCAAAGAACTCTTTGGTTATGAATATGATTTTCTGCCCTTTGTAGCTGTTGCACATCTTGGTTGGGTCCTCCTTTTTTTCCTCGTCTTCGCTTACGGCATCAAGTATTTTAATTTCCAAAAAAGATGAGAATTTTGTATTTACCATTTTTTTTGAGAACTAGATATGTTTTTGACGCAAAGTGTCATTTTCTATATCATTATTCTAGGTTTTGTGCTGAGTTTGCGTATGCGCATGCTCTAGCTTTGCAATACATACATGGCTATCCATCGCATTTTAGGGACCCTTGTGACTTGTGAGACGTCTTAAAAGTGGGCTCCTTATTGTTTAGACTTGTATTTTTTTTTGATAAGGTAATGAAGCTAGGTTGATAATAAATCAACCTATACCATCCTTGCGGATGAGAAAGGAAACGAAATTTTAAAGAATTTCAATTTACCATGAAGCAAACAAATAAAGAAATAATAAAAGGGTACAAGTAAGGATACTCTCCTCAAGAAAGTACGACACTTTAAAACCCCCATGAAAGAAGGAAAAAATACATTATGAACAAATATATCAAAAGAAGACGGCTAAAAGAGGCAAATCACAATAAAACACCCAAAAAAATATTCTGACCAAACCTAGACAATGAGGGCAAAAGGAGAACAAAGAGACCAAAAAACTTTCAGATCTTTATATAAGTAAAACGGATTAAAAAAACTTCAATGCACGCTTATCATAAATACACATTGTTAAACTGAAGAAATCAACAATGATTTGGTCAATTTATGCAGTTAAATCTAGAAATATTGCTATTAAATCTTTGATTTAAACCTTCTTTAACTAAGACGTATGACTGAAAAATGATCTCCTAGTTTAAAATGGAGAGCAAATTAATGTTGAGTCTTTGAGAAGGAGAAAACCAAGAATGAAAAGAGGCTTAATTTTTTTGGAAAAATTCAAAATTACTCCCTTTTATATACCACTTTTTTAAACATATTGCCTTTTAAAACAAAATTTCAAAATTACTTCCTTATAAGAGACTTCCGATCAAAAATTGCTACCAAGACCCAACTAAAGTCATAGTTAGAAGGAATTGACGAATTTGCCCTTGTTTATGACACTCCTCTTAATCACTAATTTACTACATTGTTTACCCTAATTTACTATATACTCACTCTGAAATATTAAAAACAAATTACTACGTTAAAATCAACTAACCTAATTCAGCGATTCAACTACCCATTTGGTCATTACTAGGTAAGTTATTCTATTTTAATTTGTTAGTTGTTTATTATGTGTTGATTTTTATTAGTTTACTGCAATTCATACAGTTACTCCCCACTTGTAGTACTTTTGATGCTTAATGTATTGCTATCTTTTTAGGTGAATAATTAATGTAAGTCTATCTTTTCAGAACAATTTAGTACTGCTTTTGATGTTTATGAAAACTTAGCCTTTGCAAATGTTTGATAAAAATTGATCACAAATGCTTCCTTCATTCCACCAAATTATTCAAGTACATAATACATTAAGATAACTGCATTACAACTTTGGCCAATACTACAATGAGGCAACAACAACAAAAACCTAACTGTTCCTCTAAACCTAGCACCAAGTAACCTGGAAATGTTAAATTTCTCACCATCATTCATACATGTCAATGCTTAATTCCCCATCCTTAATCAATTTGACCTCATTCTTCAACATTTGAATCTCGTTTTTAAGGAGTTTTCTCTCAATCACAAGTTCATTAATCACCTTTCTTTGCCAAGTGGTTTGAGATTTTGAGTGCGAGTTAGAGCTTGACATTGATTTTACAGTAAATAAAGGGAGAAAGGGCAATAAGTGCATTGTACCTCTGGATGTACTACCACACATAATGTAGTTTTTGAGGTTTACAATAGAGTTTTTGAGTATAGTATTAAAAATTATGAGTTATACTATAAAAAATTTGAGTTTATTAATTTGAACATTAAGCTCAACAAAATTATAATAAAACTAAAAAAAATCATATATAAGATGTAAAATGTAATTTATAAACTTTAAAAAGCTCGAAAAAAAATGCACAAAAACTCAAAATCATACTACTTTGAGGTACTACCTCCGATGTATAATCTTTTTTCTCGAGAAAGGGGAAAAAGATGAAGGAATTGCAGATATATAAAGAGAGAGAGAAAAGAGGGGGTTATTAAGTAGGATGAATAAAGAGGAGATAGAAACAAGATACACAGGGAAAAAGAAAGTAAACCAGAAAGAGAGATGAGCGAACAATTAAGAGAAAAGAAACAGGGGCAAAATGGGAAGGAAATTCTAAGAAATTTGAATTTTGCCATAAAATTGGTCTAATTATGACTTCAGTTGGGTCATGGTAGCAATTTTTGATCGGAAGTCTCTTATAAGTGAGTAATTTTGAAATTTTGTTTTAAAAGGGAGCAAGTTTGAAAAAGTGATACTCCCTCCAATTTTTCATCTTCTTCCCTCTTTCCATTTTGAGCTAATTGTGGTGATGTTCCCTCTTTCCTTATTTGTGAGTAGTTGTGTGGTCCAAATTTTATTGAATGTGGGGTAGTGTGTTTTGTGTGGTCCAAAATGATTTCCTTAATCCTTGTGTCAAAAAGAAAAGGGAATAATATGTAAAATTGGAGGGAGTATATAAAATGAGGTAATTTTAAATTTTTCCTAATTTTTTCAATATAAGACTTAATAAGAGACTAAGAATCTACCTTATCCGGAAGAAGGAAAAAGTGACTATCTAGGATGGTGACTAAAGAAAAGGGAGGAAGAAGAGTTTGGGAAAACAACCTTCAATTCTTATTAATCATTTTCCGGTGTTTTTTTTGTTTAGACTTGTATTATTGAATTCCCTCCTTTATTGTAATTTGTTATCTAATTTCATTTTGAGGGATCAAATCGGTAGATTTGTTAGATTCTATAAACTTACTAAATTTAGTTTTTTTATTCGGTAAAAACTTATAAATGAAGATCAAAACACATGTTTATTACTCGAAATACTTATCCATAAAATAATGATCAAAACACATGTTTATTACTCGAAATACTTATCCATAAAATAATGATCAAAACACATGTTTGCAATGATATTAAAATTAGTAATACTTATCAATAAGACAATGGTAATTAATAATCTTATTATCGTTCTATATTTGTATTAACATATTTTTACAACTTACATGAATTAGTGTATTTTTATAGAATGACTACCTTTATGATGGTAATTTGTATTAAAAAAATTTTTTCCAATTTTTTTACTTGATGCTACCTTTATGATGGACTTGTGATGATAAATTTACCACTTTTGATTTCTGCTCAATTTATTTGGACTACCCCAATAATCTTGTTTAGTATGGGCATTTGATAGCCTAACAAAGATGTAATACATGCATTACGCCACCACTATTTACTGTGAAGAGGATATCTATTGATATCAATCTAATGTTTACTAAAGTTGGAAACCGAACTGATCAAGTTTAATGTTGATATCCATGATGCCAAAAATTGTTAAGTAGAAAAAAGTTGTGCAAAGTTCATCATGAAATTATAACTACAAAGACAACAAAATGATCTTCCGTCGCCACAAGTAAGCTGAAGAAGGACATAATCTGTCACAAGCTGAAAATCTCTTACACCGAGCAAGTATGAGGCAAGTGGAAGGACAAGTGAGAGATGAAGCGTGAGAAGTCACAAGCTGAAAACCATCACAAACGCGATCATTTGTTTATGGAATACTTCTACGAAAAGTTTGAAGTGGCAGTGCTTATAGGTCGTAGTTATTAAGTTGGTATTAAATATAAAAGTTTGATGAATAATGATACTGGTCCTAAAACTAATAGAGAAAATAAATGTACAAAAAATGGTGAAAATGCACAAGAAATGGGTCTTAAAACAAATATCTTATGAATCTTACCATATTTAGATTATTAATATGTGCCATTAAACTAATAACTATACCTGTCAAACGGGTTGGACGGATTGGTTACGAGTTCGATCATTTCGTGCTCAAGTTAAATACGAGTTAAGTCTATTCCGGTTTTGTAAAATACAGGTTTATACGGGCCGAGTTTATACGGATTTCGGGACAAAACAGATCTGACTCACCATATTTAAAAGGTTTATTATTCTTAAATTTTTACATTTATAGTAATTATAGGTGACGACCTCTCCCCATATGTTGGGTTGTACTTGTCCCCAATCCCCTTATATCCTTCAATTTTCCCACGTTTTGCATCCATATTTGTCAGTTGGTAATGGCCAGTTCTGCCAAGCTACCCAAAATATAACGCAAATGGCAGCAAATCAGTAATCGTACACTCGTTATTATAATCATAAATATTACGACTTGTGCAGTGTACCGTGAATGAGTAGTAAATGTGATCTGCCAATGCAATCAAATGGAAAATTTATCATAAATATGTCTTTCTCCATCACATTTTTTGTAGGTTATATAAACATCAAACTTGAAAACGGGGATATGGATATTAATGTTTAATCCCTACTTATTAAAGCAATAACCACATAGCCTATGTGTCGCTCTGTGGTTGAAAGTCAATTAATCAAAATAAACTTTTTCATCCCTGAAATTAAGGAGCCATGATCTATGTACCAATTAATTAGATGTTTTGTTATATATGCCTACTCACTCTCAATGTTTCAATGAGAAAATTACATCAGTTTTAATTTGATGATAAAAAAATAAATATATAAATACACTTATGCCATATAAAAAAAAATTGTATAGAAAATTGCTCAGATGTGAAAATAAGGAGTTTCTAAAAAAATGCAATTACGGGGATGTAAGATATAATAATGAATTTATAAGATGTTTATTCCCTTGTCTAATTCCATAATACAAGATACAATTTATACACATAGTTTATTTCTAAATTAGTTACCCAATCCCACGAATCATGGGATGTGAATAATAACTAGCTAAAGTTATGGGATACAATCCCCTATTAACAGTATGCATACTAGCTACAATAGGAAACAAGATAAACATAATAATTTACAGGAATAATTAATATTCTAATACTAATATTAATATATTCTAATACACCCCCTCAGTCGAAACGGGAGGTGAGCCGACATTGAGACTGGACCGGAAGTCATTGAAAAGAATTTTTGGCAGTCCCTTAGTAAAAATATCGGCATACTGGTATCTTGATGGAACATGACGAACTTGAACTTCGTTTATCGCCACTTTTTCCCGGACAAAATGGATATCTAACTCAATATGCTTGGTTCGTTGATGGTTAACCGGGTTGCCCGATAAGTAAATAGCGGACACATTATCACAATAAACAATAGAGGCCTGTCGGATAGGACAATGTAATTCAAGTAATAAATTTCTGAGCCAGCATGACTCGGCCACGACGTTTGCGACGCCGCGATACTCGGCCTCCGAGCTAGACCGTGA
>JAIUZE010001073.1:0-47731 GCA_022085475.1 Heliosperma pusillum | reverse complement strand
AGCCCTTCTCCACTCATAGCAAGAAATCAATCCAATTACCCCATTAAAACACACAAGTCCATTACCAAACCAACACTCAAGACATAAGCACTAAAATCCCCAAATATACTTCTTAACCCATCATTTAATCATCAAAATAACTTTATTAACCCCTACTAAACTAGACTAATCAAACTCGCCCACGCTTAGACCTTTACTCGTCCTCGAGTAAAACTCAAGGATAAGTCAAAGAGAACCCACACCAAGGTCTATATAGCAAAACGTGAGTAGCTTGCTCCAACTCTAAACACCACAATTAATCACTACTACTCCACCTATCTCTCAATACTTAATCCCTCCGAGTAGGTACATGGTCTCAACAAAGTGCACGTCCAAATCCTAAAATAATGACCATGTGACCCAAGTTCCCAACCAAACAACATCTAAGCCAAACGATAAATCAAAACACAAAGACGCAATGTATTTAAACTTATCACACTTCACCACCCAACCCCCCTTATTACTTCAAATGATTAAATCCCGAACCACCCTTCAAACCTCCTTATGTCGCCAACTCCAAGGTAGATCAAGTAATCAAGTAACTTTTTTTTTTTTTTCTTTCCTATTCCCTCATTTTGCCTAGATCGCCCGCCCTTGCGGGTTTTCGATCTAGCTTTTATTCCTTACACTACTCTCATGGCACGCATCTCAATTCTTCATTTTACCCGGAATGCCCTTTCGGGTTTTCACTCCGTCCTCGGCCATTTCACCCAATCTTGCCTAGGCGCCCGCCCTTGCGGGTTTTCACCTAGCCAGGTTCTTTCTTTTCTTGTTTTTTTCTTTCTCATTTTTTTTTTTTTTTTTTTTTTAACAGAATAAAATATATACAACATGGAATTCCCTCCCCCACGCTTAATCTTCACATTGCCCTCAATGGGAGGAACAACAAAAAGTAAGACATGGAAAAGAGAAAGAAAAACATACCAAAGGACTTCAAGGACCGGAGGGATCTCCGGTACCATCACTCTTAAAGGCATGATCCGCCTCCCTAAGTTCCCGTGTTTTAGCAAAGTCATCCCACTTACTATTCAAAGACCGAACAAGCTCATGTGTCTCCAAAAGCATATTAGAAAGTGCGGCGAGCTTATCATCGGTCCTAACTTGCCTAGCATCCACCTCTTTCCTCCAAGTATCAACCTCTTTCATCCAAACTTGATCATAAGTAGCCACGGAAGTAGTAGCAACCGACCGTGTAGCCGTAGTATCTTTACCACTTCTAGCACCATCACCATCACCATTACCCTCCGCATCATCATTAGACTTACTACCCCTACTAAGCTCGTCGGATCCCTCATCTTCACTTCCATCTTCTCCATCCATTAAAGGATCAAGATCAGGATCGGGGCTAACAAAGAAATCCTCCGTCACTTCCCCATAAGTCAAAGGCTCGTCCTCCGAAGGAGGCATTTTCAAATAAGGATCATTCTTGGGACCCCAACACCAAAAGTAAGTACCCTCTACCAACCGAGGCCGTAGCAACTTAGCTTGGATCAGACAAGGAATATCCAAAAGATAGTTATCCATCAAAGGCACTTCATCATCCCCCACATCTATCTTCAAATGTTTCATTATCAAAGTCACCAAACCCCCACCACCAATCCTAGTTCCCTTCTTAGTACCCAATCGTAAGCAAGATTTCACAAAAAGAGAAACCCAATCGGGAACACCCTCACCCTCCGGAGTCATAGCCCATAAATAACCAAATTGGACACGAGGGAGTTTAGTGGGTTCCCCTTTACAAAGGAATGTATTGGCTATCAAACGGTGAGCAAGCCTAAGACAAGGATGAGGGATTTTTGAGCTTATTTCACCTTGTTTCGCTTTTGTATCCAAACCCGTCAACTCCTTCCACCATTGAGTTTCCGCCTCTTTACCTAAACCCTTATATGTCACCTCACTCATCTCCTTAATACCAAAAGCTTTTCTCAACCCCGCATAAGTTAAAGAATGAGGCTTTCCTTTCAAACGGAAGGTGATTTTAGGAGTTTTATTGGACTCTCCCGACAATGTCAAAGTGGATAAGAACTCTAAAGTGTATCTCCTATAAGTGTGGGCTCCCTTAGTCATGAAATTCTCCAAACCAACACATTTCAACAAAGACTTCACTACATCAAGCATTCCCAATTTCTCTAATGTGGCATGACAAAGGAATCGGGTTTCCGTCATATGACGGTCATGTAAATCATCCCAAATTTGGCCTTGTGTAAGTGTTAAAGAAGCGGGTTTAGGAATGGGTATTCGTCTAGGAATAATGGTGGTTGTTTTCGAAGTGGTGTGGGTAATTTTTTTGTGTTTTGGTGGGTGGTTGTGAGGTAGAAACGATGGTGGTGCCGCGTTTATTGGTTCTCATCCCGACAATGACAACAATGCACAACAAAGAACAATTCCAATTGCTCAAGAACAACAACAAAGCTCACTTACAACTCCAAATCTCCCTCAACAAAGAACAATTTCAATTAATTCAATCACAAGACCAATAAATCACCAACAAAAACTCAAGAAACAATGATAATTCCTTTAAATTAAAGCTAAAATTAAAATTCAAGCATAAAATTAAAAGGAAGAGACAAAGTATGAAATTGTTACCCAAAAGATGAGAAATTTGTTCTTCTATATGAAAAATGATAATGTAATCTCCTTATTGCTGAAAATTGACCCAAAAATCGAACCTTGCAACATCCAAATTTCGAAATTTCCGAAACCCCAATGGTAGGGTATCAAATTTCCGAAAATTACACTAGTAGAAAGAATTCAATAAAAATTGTTGTTTGAGAAGCGAAGCAAAGATGTGAACTAAGTAAGAATGAATTGAGCATGTGGGAATGGTTCTACGGTTGCAAATAAGAGCCTCGAACGAATTTCCAGTTGACAGAATTTGGGGCTGATTTTTTTAAGTATCTGGGAACCGAATGAAGGAGAGGGAAGCTAGGGTATTCGTACCTGAAGTTGGCCGCGTGGGGCGGCAGAACGGCCGCGTGGGGCGGCTAAAAAAACAGGGAGGAGAGCCGCGTGGTGGCTGTTGTGGCCGCGAGGGCTGGTGCTGCTGCTGCAGCTCTATGCGTGGGGCGGCAAAAGGCCGCGTGGTGCGGCTGTCAAAACAGGAGGAATCGCCGCGTGAGGGTGGCTGGTGCCGCGTGGTGGCTGCTGTCAAAACAGGAGGAATCGCCGCGTGAGGGTGGCTGGTGCCGCGTGGTGGCTGCTGTCCGCGGCTGTTCAAGGCAATTCCATGTTTTGATTTTTTTTTTTCTTTTTCTCTTTACCTACAAAACATAAACATAAGTAAATTAGATTGAAGGAAACTAATCTAATAACAAGCAAATAGAACTACATAAAATAAATAAAATAAAATAAAAGAAAATCGGGTTGCCTCCCGTAAAGCGCCTTAGTTAATGTCGTGGCTCGACATGGGAATGAGAAGCTTAATCTTCATAAATTGGGTCGATAAGATTAACTTCCTCGACCGCTTCATTTTGAAATCCGTCATAATACGGTTTGAGACGGTGTCCATTCACTTTGAAAATCTTCTCCGTAGACGGACTACGAATCTCCACCGCTCCATGTGGAAATACTTGAGTGACAATAAATGGGCCAACCCATCTTGACCGTAGCTTACCTGGAAATAAGCGAAGACGGGAGATGTAAAGCAAAACCTTTTGACCAACGGAAAAAGTCTTCCTAGAAAGCATCTTATCATGCCACGCCTTTGTTCGCTCTTTGAAAATTGCCGCATTTTCATACGACTCATTTCTAATCTCCTCTATCTCTTGCAATTGCAACTTCCGGTGCACACCCGACTCATCCATTCTCATGTTTAAAGTTTTCACCGCCCAAAAAGCCTTGTGCTCAAGCTCGACCGGAAGATGACAAGACTTACCAAAAACCAACCGGTATGGTGACATACCAATCGGAGTTTTATAGGCCGTTCTATACGCCCATAATGCATCATCCAACCTCAAGCTCCAATCTTTCCGATTCGGATTCACCGTCTTTTCCAAGATTGACTTCACCTCTCTATTGGACACTTCGGCTTGGCCATTTGTTTGAGGATGGTAAGCGGTAGATACCTTGTGAGTGACGCAATATTTCTTTAAAAGTGCTTCTACCGTCCTATTGCAAAAGTGTGTTCCTCTATCGCTTATCATTGCTCGTGGAATTCCGAACCTAGAAAAGATGTTAGACTTGAGAAAATCTGCAACAACTTTAGCATCGTTAGTCCTAGTGGGTTTAGCTTCCACCCACTTCGATACATAATCAACGGCAAGAAGTACATATAAGAAACCATGAGACATGGGAAATGGACCCATAAAATCTATACCCCACACATCAAAAATTTCACAATAAAGCATAGGGGTTTGAGGCATCTCGTTACGACGAGAAATGTTACCACTCCGCTGACAATTGTCACAAGTTTTGACAAAACCATGGGCATCCCGAAACAAGTTCGGCCAATAGAAGCCACAATCAAGCACTTTCTTTGCGGTCCTCCTAGCTCCAAAGTGTCCCCCACAAGCATAGGAATGACAAAAAGTTAGAATACAACTCATCTCATTTTCCGGAACACATCTCCTCACCACTTGATCCGAGCAATGCTTCCATAAGTAAGGATCATCCCAAACATAGTATTTGGCATCACTCCGTATCTTCTCCTTTTGGGATTTGGAGACACCTGTAGGAAATGCATTGGAAACAAGAAAGTTAACAATGTTAGCATACCAAGGAGAAACGGAAGTAAGGGCAAAGAGTGTTTCATCGGGAAATGTGCCTCGAATAGGCTCCGCAAGTTTCTCCACATTCACTAACCGACTTAAGTGGTCCGCAACCAAATTTTCGGCCCCTTTCTTGTCTTTCACCTCTATGTCAAATTCACTTAGTAACAATACCCATCGGAGAAGCCTTGGCTTAGCCTCTTTCTTTGTCATCAAATACCTAAGAGCGGCATGATCGGTGAAAACCACTACTTTAGTACCAAGTAGATAGGATCTAAACTTTTCTAAAGCAAATACCACCGCCAACATCTCCTTTTCGGTAGTAGAATAGTTCTTCTGAGCCTCATTGAGAGTCAAAGAGGCATAGTAGATCACATGAGGCACTCTCCCAACTCGTTGACCCAAGACGGCACCGACGGCGTAGTCACTAGCATCACACATAAGCTCAAATGGAAGAGACCAATTTGGAGCTTGTATGATTGGAGCCGACGTCAACTTCTCCTTTAGCTTGTCAAATGCCTCCTTACACGATAAGTCAAACTCGAATTCGACCTCCTTTTGCAACAATTTGCACAATGGTGAAGCGACCTTGGAAAAGTCCTTGATAAACCGCCTATAAAAACCTGCATGACCAAGGAAAGAGCGAACTTCACGAACATTAGTAGGGTGAGGAAGTGATTGAATAGTGTCAATTTTGGCTTTATCAACCTCAATTCCCTTAGAGGAAACCACATGCCCAAGTACAATACCTTGCTCTACCATAAAATGACATTTCTCAGAATTTAAGACAAGGTTAGTATCAATGCATCTCCTAAGCACAAGAGATAAATGAGTCAAACAACTATCAAAGGAATCACCATGCACGGTAAAGTCATCCATGAAAACTTCAATGAAATTCTCAACATATTCCGAGAAAATACTAACCATGCATCGTTGAAAAGTTGCGGGAGCATTACATAACCCAAATGGCATTCGTCGATACGCAAAGGTGCCAAATGGACAAGTAAAGGTGGTCTTATCTTGATCTTCGGGCGCAATAGTAATTTGAAAATAGCCCGAATAACCATCTAAAAAGCAATAAAAAGGCTTACCAGCAAGCCTCTCAAGCATTTGATCAATAAAAGGCAAGGGAAAGTGATCCTTCCTTGTCACCGCATTGAGTCTACGGTAGTCGATACAAACACGCCACCCATTTTGTACTCGGGTGGGAACCAATTCTCCATGTTGATTTTCTACAACCGTCACTCCACTTTTCTTTGGCACCACTTGAGTGGGGCTCACCCACTTGCTATCGGATATTGGGTATATCATACCCACTTGCAAAAGCTTTAGGATCTCTTTCTTCAATACCTCCATCATAGGTGGATTCAATCGCCTTTGTGGTTGCCTTACCGGTTTGGCATCCTCTTCCAAGAATATGTGGTGCATACAAGTGGTTGGACTAATACCCTTGATGTCGGCAATAGTCCATCCAATTGCAAGCTTATTCTCCTTAAGAACCCCCACCAACTTTACGTCTTGCTCCTCGGTAAGCTTGCTAGAAATGATCACCGGTAAAGTTTCTTCATCACCTAGAAAAACATACTTCAAATGGGAAGGTAATGGTTTCAACTCAACCACGGGTGCCTGCAAAACTGATGGCAACAATTTCTCACTAGGCAAAGTTAGAGTTAAAGGTTTAGAAAATGAAGGTATTATAGGAAGCCTTTCCATCTTGGCTAAAGAAGCCACCACTTTCTTCAAATCATGAGATAGAGAAAAACTTAAATCATCACAAGACAAGCTATTGTCAATAGCTACGAGTAAGTCATCTCCTCCATTCACATTGAACACATCCTGCACTAAAGGCTCCAAAATATCAATCATGAAACAAGAATGATCATCACGAGGATATTTCATAGAATCATAGATATTAAACTTAACCACTTGACCATCGGCTTCCATAGTAAGAGAGCCATTAGACACATCAATTTTAGTACTTGCGGTTCTCAAGAATGGCCTACCTAAAAGAATAGGAGCCGCATGTGAATCATGTTCCATTTCAAGTACATAAAAATCAGCGGGAAAAATTAATTTATCTACCATTACAAGTACATCCTCAACCACTCCCTTAGGATAAGCATTTGAACGATCGGCCAATTGAATTACTACCCCTGTTTTAACTAATGGCCCCAATTTCAATGACTTGTATAAAGAATAAGGGAGAACATTAATTGAAGCACCTAAATCAAGCATAGCATTAGGGATAGTGGTGTCTCCTAAGTTACAAGGCACGGTAAACATACCCGGGTCACTACACTTAGGTGGCAACTTATGTTGAAACAAAGTCGACACATGTTCATTAACTTTAACTCTTTGGACACCCTTCAACTTTTGATTCCTTTTTATGGTACACAACTCTTTAAGAAACTTAGCATACCTAGGCACACTTTTCAATAAATCTAATAAAGGGATATTTACCTCGCATTTCCGGAAGGTCTCATAGACATCCTTGTCTTGTGTGGGGCGACTTTTCCTCTTGAGTGCCTCGGGAAACGGTGGAGCATCCACATGAGTAGGTGTAACAATCGGTGGTACTTCCTCCTCTTGAACCAACGGTGAGGTGACAATGGGTTCAACCACTAACTCCTCCTCTTGCTCAATAATCTTTGCTTTTGGCCCTTGCAACTCCTTCCCACTCCTTAAAGTAATAGCACTCGCATTAGGCTTAGGATTAGGAATAGTTTGGGAAGGTAGCTTACCGGAATCTTTAGCTTCAAGTCTCCCAAGAGCACTAGACATTTGCCCAAATTGATTTTCCAAGTTTTGAATGCTAGCCTTTGTCTCTTGTTGAAATTGCACTTGATTAGCTTGCATAGTGGCCACATTAGAAGTAAGAGCCCGAATCATTTCCTCCGTAGACATGGATGGAGTGGAGGTTTGACCTTGAGAGGAGAATGAGTTTGAACCTTGTTGCCTCGGAATGAACCTTGGTTTAGATTGACCAAATTGTTGTCCAAATGATGAGCCTTGATTTTGTTGGCCTTGTAGTTGCAAGCCGCCTTGTGGATTCCCATATTGGAAACCGGGATGGTCTCTCCGCATAGGATTATAGTAAGCGGCCTTGACCTCTTCGGTCTCCTCTTGGATAAGTGGGCACCGATCGGTGACATGAATATTGGATGAGCAAAGACCACAAGCTTGCACTTGTTGCTTATTCCCCATGAGCATCTCCCTCATTAAGGAAGTCAAATCTTCAACCTTGCTCTCCAATGATGGGTTGGAGCTAGAATTTGCCATGCTAACCCTTCTTGTGGTGGACCCCACACCAAATCGTCGTGAGCTAGAAGCAAGCTCACTCAACAACGCATTAGCTTCATCCGGATTCTTGTTGAGTATTCCACCGCCACTAGCACCATGAACCATCCGAGCATCTTCCGGTAATAACCCTCCAACAAAGTAGAGGATGAGATCTTGGTCACTATACCCATGGTATGGGCATCGTGCACATAACTTCTTGAATCGCTCCCAATACTCGTAAAGTGTTTCATCATTCTTTTGCTCCACATTTGAGATCTCCTTCTTAAGATGGGAAGATTTGGAGGCGGGATAATATTTATCAAGAAACACCGTCTTCATTTCAGCCCAAGTAGTGATACTACCCGGTGGAAGGTAGTACAACCAATCATTAGCGGAATCCTTTAATGAAAAAGGGAATGCCCTCAACTTGATTTGCTCTTCGGTAACATTGTTCGGTTTCATGCTAGTGCATACCACATGAAATATCGATAAATGTTTGTTTGGATCCTCACCACTTAACCCATGGAATGAGGGTAATAAGTGGATTAAACCCGACTTCAACTCAAATGTGACACCGTCATCCAAGTCCGGAAATGTAATGCACAAAGGTTGTTGAGTAAGGTCGGGAGCGATGAGCTCCTTCAAAGTCCTAGTTTCTCGTGCCATGTTGATCTTTTCTTTCTCCTCTTTCTTGTCTTGCTTGTTGAATTGAAGCTTTCTCCTTGTCTCCCTTCTTATCTGAAAAAGAGTTTTCTCCAATTCTGGATCAAAATCTAACAATTCCTTGTTAGTAGAACGGGTGTCCGGCATAAACCCAAACACCAAAACTAAACTAAAAATAAATAAATAAATAAATAAAAACAATTGCACAAATAAATAAACAATAGCCTTCCCCGGCAACGGCGCCAAAATTTGGCTAGACTTGTCGCGAGTCTCCAAATTAGTATTTTTAACTACTACAAACGCAAACTAATAGTTAGTGTAAGTAGAGGTCGATCCCACAAGGAAGGTGTTTTGTTTATTAAATTTGTGTAAAAGCAAGTAACTAAAGGGGGGTTTTGAAATGTTGATATTCTATGTCTACTAAAACAAGAATGAAATGAAATATCAAGACAATATAATAATTGAAAATGTGTAACAAATATGAGAATGATTCTTGGACCAAGTAATTTCCACCAACAAGTTATGAATTGATTATTGACTCTTCTATTCTATTTCAATATTGAGTACTTTGCTATGAAGTTGTTGACTTCTAATTCCACTTATGAATGATTATTAGTTACAAGCGTAAACAAATATTCCTTACAATATCGTCAATTTAGTCAAGCGCTCAATTGTATCGAGATTGTAGATTAAAGCGATGGAATTTAGCAAAGATAAACGAATGAAGAAAACAAGCGTTGCTTCACTTTGGTTCATATAAATTTAGTCTTTTATAACTCAACGATGATGAAAGCATACGAATTGATGAATTATAATTGCTACAATGAAATAGATAAACAAACAAAAGATTCATTCATCTAATCTAGCAATGGTTAATTAACTAATGACAACTAGTTGATCATTCTAGGTGCATAATTAACAAAACAACAATAATGCAAACTAAATTTGATACTCTAAAAATGAAATAGAATTAGAATAAGAGTCTTACAATTCAAACTAACTTGGCTTCAAGAACTTGTTCCAAGATGTAGAACTTAGCCTTCCATACAAAATAACTAAAACAAACTAGAAATTTAAAGTATTTTCTATGTATTATGATGATTAAAAGATGGAAGAAGATATCTCTAAAGTGATCAACAATCCCTCTTTTTATAGGTCTTCAAAGAGCATCTTCATAAATCCTAATAAAACCTCATAAAGTATGGGCATAATGGCTGAATTAAAGAGGAATTAGAAGAGTCGTCGGAATCCAATGCTCAGCCTCTCCACGCAGCTAGCCTCTCCTCGCAGCTAGCTAGTAGCCGCGCCACGCAGCTAGCCGCTCCTCGCAGCCTGCTTTTCTTCTCTTTTACGCATTTTGACTCATTGTTTTGGGCTTTGACTTGCTTCAGAATCAACACTCCCATGACATCCTTAGCCCAATACTAACCTCTAAAGAAGCCCTTCTCCACTCATAGCAAGAAATCAATCCAATTACCCCATTAAAACACACAAGTCCATTACCAAACCAACACTCAAGACATAAGCACTAAAATCCCCAAATATACTTCTTAACCCATCATTTAATCATCAAAATAACTTTATTAACCCCTACTAAACTAGACTAATCATAGACGATTTGCCTAAATGATTGATTAGAGTGGTTGATACATTTTAATGTGTACATATGTGATTAAGTGTGTTTTATTAACCATGTTTGAATGTTAATTAACAAGTATTATCATTTGTGTAATAATGTGACATGCATAGAGCCAACAAAACAACTCACCAAAATATCACATCACCTTTCCTCCTTCTTCATGTTTTAACCATCCCACATATAACATCCCTCATACCTTCCATAACACTTACCTTTCTACTTGAAATAATGCCTCCCAAGAAAGCCCAAATAAAAAATGTCAAACAAATTCGGGATTCGTTCAAACCAAAGCCCACGACATCCTCTACATGTTGGTTGTTATGTGATTATCAATGAAGTTGTAGAGAACATTGAGAAATAAATTGAGGAAAATGAAAAAGTGTTTTGGAGATGAAGAAAACGAAGAGGAAAATGAGAAGGGAACCGAAACAGTAACCGGAAAAGGAGATGAAAAAAAAAAGGAGATTGTTGAGGAAAAAGAAGTTGAATTTGAAAAAAAAAAAAAAAAAAAAGGTGAAATAAAGATTGAGAAAAAGAAAAGAAAAGGGAAAATTCGAGTTGAATGAGGAACAAATCAAGGAGTTGAATGATCTTTTTTATGATGAATATTTGTTCAATGAAGGTGAGAAAACCGAATCGAAAGCAAAAAAATCCGTTAAAAGAGAAGAGTGAGGTTGGGAAAAGCAAAGAGGTAGTGGAAGTTCGGATGGAAAATACGGAGTTGAAGACTATTCTTACCGATCTTATCAAAGCCGGGAAAAAACCGATAATGGATATGATGATGAGGACGATGACATGTCCTAGATCTCTCGGCCCTACTCTCTTCTTAACCTATCATTTTGCCTAACCAAGCCTTATATTATTTTGCTCATGGCTATATGTTTGTTATATTGTTACATGAACTTGGTAATATTTGTTTAATTTTCTTGATCTATGTGGTTTGTAAACTAACTTTCTTACTTTGTTGCATTAGAATGTTATTCTTCCTACTTGATGATGTCAAGAGGGGGAAGTTGTTAAAATTGTGTGCATGTGTGATCCAATAACTCTTAGGCTTGCGTTCACCGTAAATATGTTAGCTTAGAGATTTGAAATTCTACTTAAGTTAGTATAGACTTGACCAAAGTACCTTGATCATGTATGCGTCGTATCTTGATCATGTTTTGACTTGTGATATGTTTAGACTTGTGAACCTTGACCATAGATTGAGGGGGAAGAACACATTCAATTTTATTTGTCTTGCCATCATCAAAGGGGGAAATTGTTGAGACCATTTCTAAATTAGATTGGTTGATGATGCCTTAAGACAAATTAATCTTATTGTTAATATAATGTGTGTCTCTTAAGTTTTAATCTTATAGCTATGGAAGCTCAACTAATCGTTCAAGGTTGCACAAGAAGATCAAGAGATGAAGATCGTCATTGTTAGAGTCATAGTGTTGTATAAGAGATCATTAAACTCGATTCATGCTAAGTACTTCAAAACTGACAGTGACATGTCACTGTGGTTTCTGGCTCTTAAATATTTCGAAAATGTTTAACTCTTGAAGATAGCTTTCCAAACTTTTGATCAACATTTTACATTGCTAAAATTCTGGTTTGATCTTTATAAAATGAAATAAAGCTTTGTGTGTCTTGGAGAAGAGGTAGCTTGCTCAAAAAGACACTTGCCAAAAATGGGTTGTTTACTTTTTCTATATTTGGTCACTACCATTTATGCTCTTTCTTGTTGAAAAAAACTACCCTTATTAGTCTAAATGTATGCTGCAAAATTAAGGTGACTAGTATGTCCACCTGCGGGCTACTTGAATGTGTCTATATGTGTCCCACTGGATGCCCATTTTCGTTCGCTGCATACGCGTATCCAAGAATACAGGTGGTATTGTGGAGGGTTTCTCTCTCACCAAAAGGCATTCGATGCTATGTGGTTAGTTTGCGTTCTGCGAGAGCATTCCAGGATATGTGGGACTTAGTTTTACTAATAAGGCATTGACCTTCTCTTTCTACAACTATTGTGCCTTAATTGACCTTCTTGTGCAAGTAATTCATTTTGCTTGCATAAGGGGTCATGGTTTCTTGTGCCTTAATTGACCTTCTTGTTGTTCAAGCTTCAATTCATTTATATTATTTTAAACACTTGTACTTCATAGTAGTGTGTTATTTTTATTGTAAGGTACACTCTACCTTACATTATAAATACCACACTTATTTCATTTGAACAAGTGTGCAACAACAAATTATTTTCAAGCTTAAAAGACTTTGAGTTTTATGGAGTAAATTATCTTTGCAAAAATCATTTCACATTTCATACTTAATTGTTTTGCAAAATATTTTTCTTAAGTCTTTTACAAAGAGCTAGTTCGTTGCAACAAAGCATGTATTGCGTTCGATGATCTCGTGTTAGTACTTAATCGTTTTCTCCACCGTTCATTTTGTGAACATTTTGAGAAACACAAGTCTTGTAACAAACGAGTAGAACAAGTCTTAAGGTAGAGTTATCTTGAGCAACTAGCAACTCGAAAGAGTTGGGGAAGTCTCTTGGCGGAGTAGCCTTGAGCAATAGCAACTCGAAAGAGTTGGGGAAGTCTCTTAGCGGAGTAGCTTTGAGCATAAGTCGTGGTGCGGAGTAGCATTGAGCAAATAGCAACCGGAGTAGGTTGGGGAGTTGTTTTATTATTCGGGGTCTTTGTTTGTATGAGTTTACGTCAAAGATGTTTAATAAGATAACGTTGGATGTAGGTCGCTGAGTAGTGACCGAACCAATTTAAAAAACATCCTTGAGTTTTGTCTATTTTGTTTTTAATATTTCCGCTGCATTCTGATATCACTGTTGATTCCACTGTGACATTTACTGGCTGAATCGTTGTTGAATACTTCTAACTTTCTAGTTCGAAGTTGTCAACTTCTCCTTTCTTCTAAGTAGTATCTTAGTGATCATAGAGTTTTTAAAGAAACTTTAATTAAGCTTAAAATTTTAAATAGACACCTAATTCACCCCCTCCCCCTCTTAGGTGATCTCGCCCTTGACTCTTCAGTAATATAATGAGTTTAAAATCTATATAAAGGCGATGATATTCGTTTTAATAAAGCTCGTAAAATGTACATATAAGCTCAAATATTTTATTATAAAGGTCAAATTCTATACAACTGGCTGTATAGTTTACTAATTAGAATAAATCTATAGTCTACCAATTTATTCAAATTTTTCTAAATTGTCTTAATTACCATTAGTTTTTCCTTATTTTCTCCATCCACAACTAATTTGAGCACTAATTTGAATTTGACTAAGTTTTACAATTATTAACCGCAATTGTTCTTTTACGACCGTCGCATGGTGCGACCAGTTAACGGAGACCACTTTTTGACAAATAGTGACCATTTTTTGATAGATAGTGACCATTTTTAGAGTAAAAAATGACAATATTATTTTTTCAGATGGTCACTATTTACCAAAAAAAATGGTTACTATAGATCTAAAAGTGATTACATTTTACGAAAAAACATGGTATGAGACCGTCGTACAGAAGAGTTACTGATTATTAACATAAGTCTTTTTGGCACATTTTAAAATGACCCAAATACTAATAATCGAAAAATTAAGTTTTCAACATGTCTCATTAAAGACGGACATATCCGTTTTCAATGAACAAGGGTCAGGTTGCTTCACAAAAAAAGGCAAGTTGGAATCCTCTTGATTTTCCAATTGCCCCCACACTTGTCTTGTTATAAGAGATAATCCTACTTATCTTAATTGAATACGGATATACCCGTATTCAATGAGAATTTGTGTTAATTTTTTTTTAACTCAATAATAAATTTATTTCTAGTAAATATTTATGGAGTGTTATTTGTGAATTGTGAGTAGAATCAATCAGATAAAAACTGCATCTCACTTGGGAAATTGGAGGACCGATTGAGCCCAAATGACTGAATTAATAAAACACTCTCCCTCTCACAACCTAAACCCTAACTCACTCCCCACCGCCTATCACTCCAGCTCCCATATTCCAATATATCTCTACCTCTAGCCATGAGCCTCCATCTTCTATCTTTGTACCATCCCTTGTATCATATAAATAAAATAAAGTAAGCTCTTCCATCTAAATAAATATTCTACATTGGATTCTAAAGTATCTTGTCTACATGAACATCAACTAAAAAACCATCTTTCACCTTATCTTCTTCATAACCATTAGCCAAATCAACTTTCTAACCAGTACGGAAAATTACTTATACTACGAATCATACCCATCTTTTCCTTTTTTTTAGAAATCGAATGGTATGATATAAAATGTGAGATCTTTGATTGCATGTCTCAAAAGCTTGATTTTTGGTTGGTAAATATTTAATTTTCGATTTTATTTTACAACTTTTGTATTTCAATTTTACTTAGTACTGTATTTGAATATGTTTTTTTTTATGGATTGAAGATTTTAAATTTTTTTTAGTAGTAAATTAGAATATAATACAGCACCACTGTTGTGTTTAAATGTTTCTACGGATTATTGATCTTCCTTTATTTATTTGTTATTATTATCAATCCAAATTAAATATTTGTCGTAAATATTTTATTGCACCTCTCACGCTTAAAGTTGAAAATTATCGAATACCCTACTGTAAATATTTCGCCCGTAATCCTCTCACGGTTAAAGTTGAATAAATTTTCGTCCTTAAAAAAAATCCAGATTAATATCCACATTAATTTTTGTTGATTAAATTTTTATTTAAAAAAATACAGATTAATAACATCCAGTTTAATATCCTCGTGAGTAAGATTGAAAAATTTCCGAAACTGAGTTCAACGTAGAAATTCTCATAAATATTTACGAAACTGGGTTCAACGTAGAAATTCTCATTGACATTTCCGAAACTGAGTTCAACTTAGAAAATTAGAAATAAAAATAAAAATCCTGAGCATAAGTGGTGGGTCCCACTTGGAGAAAATGAAAATTGCTGACTGGACTGCAGATATGGCTTCATGAGGATGCAGTATTTGCTTGGGTTTTAATAGATAGAGGATTTGAACAATGAATTATAATTTTCCAACTAGTAAATTAATTTTGTTTATTAACGATTATTAATACGGAGTATGTTTTATTGAAATTAATATGCTTAGTTCATTATTAATTAGGTTAATAAGTGGTGGAAGGCATGTTAGTTGACGGTTTTTCTGGGTATGGGGTTGTCAGCGTCGGGTTGCGGCTGAGACGGGTGTGTTGAACAGAGGTCCGGTGGTGATGATAAGGGATCAGAGATGTCGGCGTCGTGTTGTCGGCGTCGTGTTGTCGGCGTCAGGTTGTCGACGTTAGGTTGTCAGCGTCGGGTTAAGGACTGGGGTTATTGTTGGCCGGGGGTGGTCGGCGTGAACAATGGCGGTGAACGGAGGTCAGACGGAGGTGATGGTATGGATGGGACGGGACGACGGTGGTGAACGGACGGAGGACTAGGGGTAAATGCCTAATTATAAGGATGGTGATGTAATCAGGCATTCAGGCGAGTGATTGTCGGCTTTGGTTTTGTTTGTTTTGATTTTTTTTAATAAATTAATTGGCTTCTTCTTTTCTAAATTAATGGAATTTGAGGTAGGCCGGAGTAAGTTTACCGGCGAGTGATCGGAGGTGGTGACCAAAGTTGGTGAACGGAAGTGGTGATTGGGAGATGACAAGATGAGGGAAGAGTGGAAAAAATTAATTGTTTGAGGGAATGAAAAATTGAGAAGGGTAATAGTGTAAAAGTCGTATGTGAAAGAGTAAAATCCGTATGTGAAAAAGCACGCCCCATCCGTTTTAATAAAAGAGAAACGGGTGTAAAGATTCGTATATTGTTAGTTAAAAAAAAGTTTAGAATATTTTGAGAAATATTCAAATTCTCATTAAATAAGGGAATTGTTAAATCCAGCACAAGATTTTACTGTTTCCAACACATTTTTACTCCTTATTCCAATCCTACCCCTCTCACAATTTACCCCAAATTGAGAGTAAGAGGCCGGAAACATCAAAAGAAAAAAAAACCCACGCACCATCCCAAATCTGCTCCGATGTCCTCTGCTCTGACACCAACTGCGCTAACGTTCACTGCTCCGACACCATCTGCTCGTACACCGTCGGCGACGACGACAGGGTGTTGATTTATCAAACTCTCATCGAGAAATCCCCAAAAAAATCCCAATATTAGCGGCGCCGGTGGGAGAAGGGAGCTGGGTTGTCGGTGACGGAGTCACAGAGGGTCAACAACAATGGAGATTCGACGGCGATGAAGGGTGTTGATTAAGACAGACGGAGGGCGGAGAAGGGGATTTGGTCGACGGCGACGAAGGGTCGACTATGTTTTTGGGTAGGCCGAAAGGGAAACGAGATTGGGCTGTTGGATCGATGGGAAAGGGTGGCTCGACGGAGCCGCTGGTTGGTCGACGACGAAGGGTAGTCGTTGTGGATGGGGATGGGTTTTGGTGTTGGTGGATGGGTGGTTACTGGTTAGGAGGAGGATAATGGGGTATCGAAGGATATTCATGGAAAATAAAGGCAAAATGTGTAGGACATAGTAAAATTGTGTGCGGGATTTGGCAACTGCGTTAAATTATCCTTTTTTTTAATCTAATACGCTAATCATGTATTAGAATCAAATTGGTATTACATTAAGGGTAGACCTAGACCTGACAAACGGGTCAACGGGTCGGGGTCGGGTTCGGGTTCGGGTTCGGGCCGGGCCAGTTCGGGTCGGGTCAGTTCGGGTCTTTCGTTGATTTTGGGTTAATCCGGGTCGGGTCGGGTCATTTCGGGTTTCGGGTTTGTTTCGGGTTAGTTGTTGGGTCCGTTTCGGGTCAACCGGGTCGGGTTATTTTGGGTCGGGTCATTTTCGGGTTAAAGAATCTTAAATCTATTAAAACAGAAACATTTAATGCATCCACATTAACCCACGTCATCAACACAACTTATTTTTCATTTTGTAAATGCAATTGTGGTGGGGCCCAATTACAAAAAGTAAAAGGCAAACTTAAACAGACACGATTTATTTTAGATTAAAGAACAAAAGAAAAAGAATAGTGTGGATTGAAATTAATGGGGACGTGTTGTAATTCTCCAAATGAACCCCAAAAATAAAATAAACAATCTAATTTGCATTACCAACACTATAATAATACGACATGAGACTAATAGGGACAAAAATATTGTTATTTCCTAGGTAATTTGCCATGTATTTTGGTATGTATTTGACCAATTTTAAGCGTAAGATGGATTGTGTCCATCAATGAAATTTGTGTAACAAGTTATTGGCTACTCTTTAGGTAATTTATTTTTCTATTATCTACCAATATGGGTGGTACGTAACCCGTTATACGTTTGTAACGAGTATATGCATTATAAGGAGGCTTATTGAATATTTAATTATTTTTAATTTATTGAGTTCTTTTGGGTTCAATTAAATAAATTTCATTCGTAAATAATGTAACAATTAAAATAACATAACCATCTTTTAGAGTGCATTACTAAATATTTCTTTTACGAAATGAATTAGTCATATAATAAACTTATTATTTGGCTACCATATTAATTGCACGGGTTTGGTGCATAACCATCGGTTTTATGTGACTACCAAATAAATTAGTCCTATAAATGCATTAGTCCTACAACAATCGGTTTTATGTAGCTACCAAATTAATTACGAGTACAACTTATTATTTAGGGTTGAGTGAGTGTTTTATCTAAGAAAGAGATAGGCACCGTCTAAACTATATCTACTCATAACTTACGGAGTACTATCAAGGGTAAACAATACTTTCATATCACGGAGAAAAGTGGTGTGGAGGTGGGGAGATAAAGACGTAATAGCCAACATTATATCGTTTACACACGAAAGAAGTGCAAAGGACGGGGCAGAGTTTCACTCAAAACAAGTATTACGATTTATGTACCTTATTTAGATTTTACGGTTAAGTTTTATACCCGTGCAAAAATACAGGGGTTTGCCACTTAAAATTGGTGTAAACTATATTAAACAAACTACATATGTTATTTATATCAAAATTTAAACTATTAAAATCTAAAATTCTAAAAAGCTATCTCCCAACATAATTTACGCATAGTTTATAAAATAAAATAAAATTACAAACATTGCAAAATTTGTTTGCAAGTTACATTATCTCTTCAATCATCACACTTACTATTATAGCAAATCAACAACTTCAAACATTTTTTATTAATAAAACGGTATTTACGATGAAAAGAACATATATAAGCCAGTCTAAAAAAAACATACTCCTACTAATAAATTAAAAATAACCATACTCCTACTGATAAATTAAATTTACGATGAAAAGAACATAAACGGTATTTTAGAACATCAAGTCAATATAAAATAAAAAATTGGGCAACCTTATTAAAATATCAATTATACCTTTTTTAAAGCCAATATAACAACCAGACTCTTACTAATAAATTAAATTTTAGAATATTTCTTATTTTTAAACTTTATTAAATATCACTGATAGAAATACAACCCGTGCATTTTTGCACGGGCATAAAACTAGTAAGAGACAAAAGGCCATTTTAAGTCTTTTCGGTTCAATTAAAGTTATGTTTTATCGGGTCATTTTCGGGTTGAGTGGTTTTGAATCGGGTTATTTTCGGGTCGGGTCAGTTACGGGTCAAGAAAGATCGGGTCATGTTCGGGTCGGGTCATGTTCGGGTCGGGTCTATTCGGGTTTCGGGTCACATTCGGGTGTTGTAGTTCGGGTCAATTTCGGGTCACGGGTCGGGTCATTCAGGTCGGGTCAATCGGGTCGGGTTGCTTTTGCCAGGTCTAGGTAGACCTGGTAAACGGGTCAATCGGATCGGGTCAATTTAGGTCAGGCCAGTTCGGGTCTACCATATTATCGGGTTAGTTCGGATCGGGTCGGGTGGTTTCGGGTTTCGGGTGATTTTCGGGTAAGTTGATCGGGTCAGTTTCGGGTCAACGGGTCGGGTTACTTCGGTCCGAGTCATTTTCGGGTCAATAATTAAGAAAAATAAGGTGCATATAGTCATTTCAAGTCTTTTTTTTGTTCAATTAGAGTTATATTTTTTTGGGTTATTTTCGGGTTAGTGGTTTCAGATTAGGTCATTTCGGGTCAGTTTCGACGTACTACGGGTCAAGTTCGGGTCGGGTCAAGTTAATTCGGGTTTCAGGTCATATTCGGGTTTTGCAACTCGAGTAACTTTTGAATCTCGGGTCAGCCTTTCGAGTCGGGTCATTTGGGTCAGGTTGTTTTTGCCAAGTCTAATTAAAATAGATAGTACTCCCTCCATTCAAGTCCAAATACAACATTTCTTTTTTTGACACTATTCATGAGTGAAGGGAATGTTTACGATTTCTTGCAATATGTAAGATAGAATATGGTTATGTGGGATCTTGTTTGATTCGCCTTTATAAGTACAATAAGATTATCAAATTTTTATATTTTTTTATAAAGTAAAACTCGAGATATTTACGTTATAATTCTTGCATTGGCAAACGTGTAAAAGAGAAATGTTGTGTTTGGACTTGAATAGAGGGAGTATGTCTTATACTTTGAATATAAAACTATATACGAGTAATATTCACTGCAGTGGCAGCGGGCAGGGGCGGATCTATAGGGAATGCACTTGATGGACCTACATCTCCTCTTTTCTAAAATATTTACTTATTAGTTTAATTAAGTATCAGTGGATTTTTAGTGGTGGTGTGGTTCGTTATTTACTTTCTTTTTTGTTGGTAAGGAGTTCGACTCTCATAAGAGTGTTTTTTTGTCACTTTAATACCAGTTTTTAGTCGTAAATGTGTCTTTAATGTTATTTAATGCATACTTCGTGTTTTTCTTTTCATAGTAAGAAATAAATACTCACGAAAATTCATTTTCATTTATATTTACTCGAAATTTTTGGATCTAATTTTATCGTATTAATTTAGTGTATTATTTTAGTTCATAATTTTTGGGTGTATAATTTTTAGCTCTCGTCGTCAGAATCATTTATTTATTTATTGCATCCCATATGTTCAAATTTGTGGTTCAATTTATTTTTCACTATACTTATTGATAGCACAGATAGTGTCTATCTATATATATTGTATTTAGATCCATATTTCTTAAGTGCCCGCGTCCAGCGGCTATGTGTTGTGGGACGAAACACACCCTTGTGCAAGTCTTTATTTATTTTTTGTTAATTTTTTGTCGATTAGTGTAAGTCTTTGTTTATGATTATGAAGTAGATGGTGTTTGAAATATTAGTACTGAAAAACCTTATTCTATTGTAGACGGAGTAATTTATTTATATCATACTGAGCTGGCCATATGTTGGCAAATTCAATAACCTCATGTCCTCATCCATACATTTAGGGTCAAAGTGTAAGACCGTCTCACATCAAAAATCACAGTAAATGAGTAGCAAGTATTGTCCGACCTGTGACATGGGCAGTCCTCTTGTCAATGCAGCGGCCAAGGGTGACGTAGAATTTTTGAGGAAATCGTACGAAGACAACATTGGAGATCCACGGTCATACTTCCTCGGCCGCACTAACACTTGTTATCGTAACTTACTCCATGTGGCGGTCCAACGTGGCCGTTACACTTTCTTGTTTGAAGCACTGAGTTTGTTATGTTTACATCCTAAATTAGTCATTGATTTAATCTGTCAAAAAGACAGCGACAAAGGTAACAACCCGCTTCACTGCGCTGCTCGACAAGGGAATATCTTCGTCCTCAAATTGCTTGTCAATGCCTATGCCCGGGCCGTTTCTGCTGTTGGGAATAACCAGGTAATGTAGCATTATCACTTTAAAATTATACTCACTTTGTTCTAATCATTTGTTTAACTTTGATTAAAATATCTTTTATAAAAAAATAAAAATAAAAAGTTAAATCAATGAGTGAAAACCTTAATATCTATCCATGTCAACTTTGGTTTTAAATTCAAGTTATCTATTTTATTATCAGTGATACATTTACCACAAATCCTCATTAAATACGGGACATATCCGTTTTCAATGAAAACGAGTCGAATTTTCTCTCATAAAGAGGCAGGTGGGAATGCAAGTGGATATCCATTTAGCTCCCCACGTGTGATCACACTTAACTCCTTGTGAGAGGAAATTTGACCCGTCTACATTGAAGACGGATATGCCCGTCTTCAATAAGACCAACTGTACATTTACTCATTTTGTGCTAATATATTAGTCGTCATCTTAGTCACTGACTATATTTTATGGAATAGAAATCATTTTTGTGAGAAAATATTGGGAAGTCATATCCTACTCTTAACCAGAATGGAGCTTAAATTACATGATGAAAGATTGGAGGTTGCAGTCACAATTCAATGACTCAATCTAATCGACAAAGCAACCCAACCCAAAAAGGCTTATCCGAAACCCGAATTAACCCGACCCGACCCGAACTTGATATGAAGTGCGTCGACCCGAAATGACCCGAAAAAATATAACTTTAATTGAACAAAAAAGACTTGAAATGACTATATGTACCTTTTTTTTCCCTTAATTATTGACCCGAAAATGACTCGAACCCGAAATAACCCGATCGTTGACCCGAAACTGACCCGATCAACTTACCCGATAAAACCCGACTCGACCCGAACTAACCCGATAATATGATAGACCTGAACTGACCCGACCCGAACTGATCCGATTAACCCGTTTGCCAGGTCTATTTGTATCAAACTAAAGATGTATTGGGCCATTATTGAGTGACAGATTAGAACATTTTCTCTTAATCTTAAGACGGATAATGTCGTATTTATGGAAATAATATCAATATCTCTTGATATTGATATTATATGGAGAATATTAGTAAATGTAGAAGGTATATATTTAGTCAATATTCTAGCCTTGTTTGTGGGGATTAGTTACCGTCTTATAAGATATGTTTAGATTGTATAGCTAATATATATGTAACCTATTCAACGATATCAATGCATTGAGTTTTTCTGCCTCTCATCTTTATAAATCTCACATTTCTTTATGGTATCGTGAGCTTGGTTGATCATCACAAAATTAAAATTCTCAAATATCAAAGAGCCATGCCAGGAGACGAAGACGGCGGCTCGAAAACCAAAATTATTTCTAACAGTTCTCCACTTTACCCTCATCCATCAAACAAACACGGGTATGAAACCGTGAGAAACAGAGAAAGGGGAAGAGGCCGTCGTGGAGGCTATGGACGTGGCCGTGGCAGAGGCCGCTCGCAAGGTAGAGGCCAGCAGAATTATCATCATGCTAATGCCGTGGGAAACACGGCAGGGACCAATGAACGTGAAAGTTCAAAACAGAATGTGGCTTTCACAAAATGAAGAGATCGAGCGAATTCGACTCTTGCTCAATAGAAGTCCCGAAGGTAGTGATAAATTAGCAGGTATGATTATTAACCCTGATATAAAATGGCTTATTGACAGCGGAGCGTCACATCACATGACGGGTAGACGAGATTGTCTCAAAAATGCATGGGTAGCAGATTCGTCGATTGTTACACTACCTGATGGACGACATGTAAAGGCTAATGAACATGGTGAAGTTGTTTTGAGTGACAAGTTCACTTTAAAGGACGTATTATACGTTCCTTCGCTGACCTGTGATCTAATTTCCGTCCAGCAATTAATTTATGAAAACAATTGTGTAATAACATTCTTTCCTGGCTATTGTGTAATGCAGGATCAGGTTACGAAGACGGAGATTGGTAGAGGTGAGCATTGTGATGGAGTTTACTATTTTCAAGGAAATAAAAAGGAGCAAGTGAGGAAGGTGTCGATGACAAAGGATGGCGAATTGTGGCATAGGCGGCTTGGACATCCGTCGAGTAATAAATCGCCTCATTTTTCTGCATTAATTGGTTGCAATTTGAATTGGAATGCTAGTCAAGTTTGTGATTCTTGTTGTAGGGCTAAACAAACACGTTCATCTTTTAGCCTAAATAATAAGCGTTGTGATACTCTTTTTGGCTTAATTCATTGCGATATTTGGGGAAAGTATCATGTTGCTAGTTTATCGAGAGCTCATTATTTTTTGACCATAGTAGACGATCATAGTAGGGGAGTCTGGATATACCTCATGAAGGAGAAGAGTGAGGCTGGAGATTTAATGAAAGTTTTTTGTCAAATGGTCAAAACACAGTTCGGAAAATGCGTTAAAATAATACAGAGTGATAACGGAACCGAACTTTTATCTGGAGCTATGAAATGTTATTATCAAGACAACGGAATTTTGTTTCAAACTAGTAACGTAGACACACCTCAACAAAATGGGAGAGTTGAGCGAAAACATCGTCACATACTTGAAAAAGCTAGAGCCTTAAGATTTGCCGGGAACCTACCCTTACATTTTTGGGGCGAGTGCGTTTTGACAGCAGCTTACCTTATTAATAGAACACCAACACCGTTACTCAACAATAAAACTCCTTTTGAGATACTATATCATAAAAAACCCGATTTGAGAAATTTACGAGTTTTAGGCTGTTTGTGTTATGCCCATAATAAAGATAAACCTCGTGATAAATTTGGGGAACGGGGAAAACGGTGTCTATTTTTAGGGTACCCTCACAGCAAAAAAGGATGGAAGGTGTACGATTTAAAGGAAAAACGATTATTTGTTTCAAGGGACGTGCATTTCTTTGAACATGTCTTTCCTTTCTATACACCAACTGATTCAACAACGCATGTTCCTCACGTTATCCAAAATAATGAGCATATTGAAAATTACGTATATGATGAAGAATTTGAAAATAATGAGGAATCAGTGGAGCAATTTGCTGAACCAAATATTGACCCCACCTCTGAAAGTAACAATGAGGAAACCGACTTACATGGTCCTGATATCAACTTAGACCAAGAGAACAGAACAGAGAGAGAAACAGGGGACGAATCACGTGAGAACAGTAACATGGAGAATGTTGGTCGGGGAGCGAGAGAGAAACGCGAGCCATATTGGAAGAAAGACTATGTTTGCAAATCAACAAGGCTTGTAAATACCATCACAACCGCTCGCCAAAACCAATCGAAGTCCGACCAACCAGGTACTCGTTATCCTTTGAATAGCTATGTTATTACGGATTGTTTTTCTAACATTCACAGGTCTTACATGGCAAAAATTGATGAGCTTCGAGAACCTGTGTATTACCGTGAAGCAGCTAACGATCCGAAGTGGCAAGAAGCTATGCACAAAGAAATAACCGCTCTCGAAAAGAACGGAACTTGGAAGCT
This sequence comes from Heliosperma pusillum, assembly GCA_022085475.1. Lineage (NCBI taxonomy): Eukaryota > Viridiplantae > Streptophyta > Magnoliopsida > Caryophyllales > Caryophyllaceae > Heliosperma > Heliosperma pusillum. The sequence goes on along the minus strand of JAIUZE010001073.1, from coordinate 23,189 downwards.
TGTCGACTTGCCAACTGGAAAGAAACCCATTGGATGCAAATGGGTATACAAAATCAAGTACAAGGCAGACGGAACAATTGAACGCTATAAAGCTCGACTGGTTGCTCAAGGTTTCACACAAGTGGAGGGTATTGACTATCACGAAACTTACGCACCAGTCGCCAAAATGACTAGTGTTCGGTGTTTGTTAGCTGTGGCGGTAGCAAAGAAATGGCAGATTGACCAATTGGACGTGAACAATGCTTTTTTGCACGGAGAATTAGATGAAGAAGTCTATATGCGGATTCCTCAAGGGTTTGAACGAAAGGGGGAGAACAAAGTTTGTCGGTTATTAAAGCCTATATACGGCCTAAAGCAAGCTTCACGAAACTGGTTTGCCAAACTTGCGGATTCATTGAAAAGGTATGGTTTCGTTCAATCCTTAGCCGATTATTCTTTGTTCACATATAACAATGGGAAGACTTTCATTGGAGTATTGGTATATGTGGATGATATGATAATTGTTAGCAATAACAATGAAGCTAGCACAAAGTTTAAGAAGTTCCTGGATGATCATTTCGGCATTAAGGATTTAGGAAGGCTAAAATACTTCCTAGGAATTGAGGTGGCACACGGGCAAAGAGGATTGTTTCTCAATCAACGGAAATACGCTTTGGGTATAATTGAGGAGGCTGGAATGAAAGGGGCAAAGCCAGCTTACACGCCCATGGAAACGAACCACAAATTGGAGATGGCAGATGGATACTTGCTCAAGGACTCGATGAAGTATAGGAGATTGGTTGGTCGATTGGTTTATTTGACAATAACGCGGCCAGACTTAGTGTATGCTGTCCACATATTATCACGGTTCATTAGCAACCCGAGAAAGGAGCATTGGGATGCTGCATTAAGGGTGGTTAGATACATAAAGTCTAACCCGAGTAAAGGAATCGTCTTGAGCAAGGATTCGGATTTACAATTACGTGGCTATTGTGATTCGGATCATGCAAGGTGTTCGTTAACTAGAAGGTCTTTGACAGGGTATTATGTTTCTCTAGGTTCATCACCGGTTTCATGGAGAGCCAAAAGACAAGCAACCGTATCGAAATCTACAGCTGAGGCCGAATACCGTGCAATGGCAAATGCTACGAGTGAGTTAATTTGGCTTAAATCCTTTTTGGCTTCGTTGGGAATTTTCCATACAAAACCAATGTTATTGTATTGTGACAATCAATCGGCAATTCACATAGCGAAGAATCCGGTGTTTCATGATAGAACAAAACATATTGAAATAGATTGTCATTTTATTAGGCAACACCTAGTCGAGAATACCATCAAGACAATGTACGTTCGTAGCAAAGAACAAATCGCTGATTTGTTTACCAAGGCACTCGGAAGCGAAGCTTTCAACCATTTACTGCGCAAGTTGGGTCTCGGGCTTCCAAGAGCTCCAACTTGAGGGGGAGTATGGAAATAATATCAATATCTCTTGATATTGATATTATATGGAGAATATTAGTAAATGTAGAAGGTATATATTTAGTCAATATTCTAGCCTTGTTTGTGGGGATTAGTTACCGTCTTATAAGATATGTTTAGATTGTATAGCTAATATATATGTAACCTATTCAACGATATCAATGCATTGAGTTTTTCTGCCTCTCATCTTTATAAATCTCACATTTCTTTAGTATTAAATGAGAATTTGTGATAGTGATAGTATATAGCATGATAAATGCTCTTATTAAATGAGTGGGACGAGTGGCCAAGGTATTGGATTGCGACATGTACTGCGCAGTCACGAATCCTATCGGCAACTGTTAGTTAGGGTGCAAAGGGCAAACCATGTCCCACGTCGCTAAAATAAACACGTCGCTAAAATAAAGGTGAAATACGTTCTTTATAAGTATTCACGTACAAAATATAATAGTATGAGGCCTTTTGCGAAGAAGCCAAGACTAAATCCGTGAGCGCTTAACCCAAAGCGGTCAATATCGTACTATTATGGACCGTGAATGAGGCTAAGAGTAAATCCGTGAGGGCTTGATCCAAAGCGGGCAATATCATACATTATGAACCGTGTATCAACGCTTCCGCGCAACAGTAACATTTGCTTTTGTTTTCGTATTCTCATGCGCGACTTCAAATACCTTTCAAAGGCTCACTTGGACGGAGATGAATCATCTCCGTTACTTTTTCTCCCAATTATCTTCTATTACATATATTCCTCTAATACACCAATATAAAATTATTATTCTATTTCCACCTCATTAAAAACTTGATCATTGGATCATCCTGGAATAAAATCTCATATTTTCAAAGGTAATAGAAATGATCCTTTTCTTGGACGGACCCACTGTGGCATCTACTATTGAGCAGTAGGTCACCCTTGTGACGGGTCGGACCTTGCGACGGGTTTTTCCTCTAACAAAATGGGTAGATGGAACATGTGGGGCACCCCCCATGTGCTTCCCCTTTTCCCTTAAATGGGTCATTTGTGAGGGGAATGTCAAGAATAGTCATTCAGTCAATGCAAATAACAAGCTATCAAATGTAGCTGAGAAACCTACTCAACCATGACTCCTATTTTCCCTCCTCAAGTTATGTAATTTGTCAGTCAAATGTATTCCCTCTTTGTAGCTAGTAGTTTCAACAACTTAGTTTCCTAACCTAGCTAATGTACTGTATAAATATATGAGCTGTGTACTCTGTCAATTCATAATACAAATTATCATTTCCATCTCAATCTTTACATGGTATCACGAGCCTAATACGATCCTCACGATCAACAATATCACGAGTCTAATACGATCCTCACGATCAATAATTACCGTCCTACTCTTCCTCGAATCAGCCACTTTCTTTCGAATCTGACCACCATGTCGAACAACCAGCTTCAACTAGCAAATTTAGCCGAACCCACCCGTCCCCTCACCATTGTCACTTTCCAAAACTGTATCCAACTAAAAGACACCATTACCTTCCGTCAATGGCGGTTCCAAGTTCGTGCTATCATGAATGGACTCGAACTCTTCTCCTATCTCGATGGCACCATCGTCCCCCCTCCCAAAACCCTCACTGTCAATCCGGTCCCTCCTGAAACAGCCCCTAAAACCGTACCCAACCCCGCTCACTCCACATGGTACCGCCAGGACCAATTAATACTTGGTGCACTCACCGGTACTCTTTCTTCCCCAATAGCTGCTCTGATTGTCAATGACTCCACGTCTCATGCTGCTTGGTCCACCCTTACTCGCACCTTCGCCAATTCCTCCCGAGGTCATCATCTCCAAATTAAGGACCGCCTTGATAGCATTTCCCACTCCGATGACATGACAATCACCGAATACATGACCACCATCAAAGCTTGCACGGATGACCTCGCTCAACTTGAACATCCAATGGATGTCGACGACATTACCGCCAAAATCCTAAACGGTCTCAACTACAACAAATATCGTTCCGTCATTGAGGCAGTCCGTGCCAGGGACACCTCCATCTCCTTTGAAGCGCTTCATGAGAAGCTCATTCAACAGGAACTTCGCCTCAAAAATGCTCCTGACCAATCGGTCTTTACTCCCTCTGCCAATGCCGCGAATTACCGTCAAACAAATCAGACCCGCTCCAACTATTCCTATCGTCCCCCTTACCAGAACCGTACCCCCTCCTACAACCAGAAATCGGCCCAAGTTCCTGCATCCACTAACACCTATCCTAAGCCCTACAAAGGCCGCTGCCATTTCTGTGATCATGTAGGTCATGTTGCGTCAAATTGTCGTGATCTACAAGCCAAATACCCGAATGTTATCTTCCCAACCCGTCAGCCCCGAGGCCCCTCCCCTCAAGCCCATACCGCCACTCACCCCACTACTCAACCTTCTCACACATGGACTGTCGACAGCGGTGCTTCGCACCACATTACTGACGATCTAAACACTCTCTCCCTTCATCACCCATATGATGGTCCTGATGATCTCGTCATAGGAGACGGCTCTGCCCTTGCTATTACTCACTCTGGTTCTTTCACACTTCCCTCTTCCTCTCTTCCTCTTAAATTTTCCAATGTCTTAGTTGTTCCATCAATCTCTCGAAAATTATTTTCCGTTTCTCAATTTTGTACTGACAATAATGCGTATGCTATATTCTCACCTACTTCTTTTTCTATTAAGGCCAACCCGACGGGAGCGGTCCTTCTTCAAGGACCCCTTATTGATGGCTCATATATTTGGACGCCTACTCCGCCTCACGCTCATCTCGCCATAGCCCCGGGTCAAGACTCTTGGCATCACCGTCTTGGTCATCCATCCAACAAAGTTCTCCAAGTTTTTAATTCAAAATTTAATTTCCGCATTTCCCATTCCGAACAATGTATTGCGTGCCAAATGAATAAAAGTCACAAGCTCTCTTTTGGTTTATCGACATTATCGTCTAAAGCTCCACTTGATCTTATTTTTTCCGACGTTTGGATGTCTCCAATTCTTTCAAATGAGTCATTTAAATATTATGTCATTTATGTCGACCATTACACTCACTATATTTGGCTTTATCCCCTCAAACGAAAATCCGATACTGAATCGACCTTTCTCAAATTCCGTGCAATAGTTGAAAAATTCTTCAACACTCCAATAAAACAATTTTACTCCGATAATGGGGGTGAATTTCAAAAATTAACGTCTCACCTCAATCTTAACGGTATCTCCCACCTCACCTCTCCACCACATACTCCCGAGCACAATGGCTTTGCCGAACGCAGACATCGACATATTGTTGAAACGGGCTTGTCACTACTCACTCATGCTCAGCTACCGTCTTACCTCTGGCCTCACGCCTTCTCTACAGCAGTATACCTTATTAATCGTCTTCCCACTCCCTCACTAAATAATGACTCTCCCTATACAAAGCTCTTTCAACAAGTCCCCAATTTTTCTAAACTACATAATTTTGGGTGCCTTTGTTTTCCATGGTTACGACCCTATACTGATCATAAACTCCAACCTCGCTCAACTCCATGTGTCTTCATTGGCTACTCTCTCACACAAAGTGCCTATTTATGCTTAGATCCCGTCACCACTCGTATCTATACCTCCCGTCATGTTCGCTTTATAGATGACCAATTCCCATATAAAACACTCCTCAAAAATCACAACTCCTCTACGTCAAATATTAATTCCACTGAATGGTGCAATTTTGTTCTTCCCACACTTCCTCCACCCGAGACCCATACCCCTGTTTCCCAAAATTCCCCTGCCTCTCCTGTTACTTCTTCCCTAGACTCTGCCACTACACCCGACACCAACCCCTCCCTCTCCTCGACCTCGGCTCCACCCCTCACAGCCTCTCCCTCCCCTCCGCCGCCTCCCCCACCTCCTCCTCCGCCTCCTCATCAACATGCTACCCGCCTCTCGCATAATATCCGTGTTCCTAATCCCAAATATGCTCGCCTTACAACTCTTCCTACCAAATATGTAACCCCGTCCACCGTTAAACAGGCCCTAATCGATCCTCTGTGGCGCGCTGCAATGCAGGCGGAATTCGACGCGCTAACTCGCAACGAGACCTGGTCTCTTGTTCCCCAAACTTCAGCCCCTAATATTGTTGGATGCAAGTGGGTGTTCCGTATAAAATACAACCCCGATGGCGGCATTAAACAGCACAAAGCCCGCTTAGTAGCCAAAGGTTTTCACCAAAGACCCGACCTTGACTACTCCGAAACATTCAGTCCCGTCATAAAACCTACCACCATTCGTCTTATTCTTTGCCTAGCTGTTACACATGGTTGGTCACTTCGTCAGATAGATATCAACAACGCCTTTTTACAAGGCACGCTGACCGAGGACGTGTTCATGATTCAACCTCCTGGTTTTGTCAATTCTGATTCTCCTAATTATATTTGCAAATTACGTAAAGCTATTTACGGTTTGAAACAGGCCCCTCGGGCCTGGTACACCGAGCTCAAAATTTTTTTAGTTCATTCCGGTTTTAAGACGTCATTATCCGACCCGTCGTTATTTATTTTTAATCAATCTAACGTTCGATTATATGTTCTTGTTTATGTTGATGATATAATTGTCACAGGACCGACATTAAGCGACGTGAACTCTTTTATTTCTGCCATCTCCGTGCGTTTCTCCCTCAAAGACCTCGGCCTTCTTTCATACTTTCTTGGCATGGAAGTTACACCGACCTCATCCGGCTTACACCTAAATCAGTCAAAGTATATTTCAGATATTCTTGCTCGTTTTAACATGTCCGATTGCAGTCCGTCAACGACTCCTATGCTCACTTTTCCTCCCCTGACTCGTCAAGATGATCAACAACTTGAAGATGAATCAAATTACAGAGCCATAGTGGGAAGCCTGCAATACTTATCTCTTACAAGACCCGACATTGCGTTTCCGGTAAACAAACTCGCTCAATTTCTTACTCACCCCACTAAGTCCCACTGGTCAGCTTTAAAAAGGTTGCTGCGTTTTCTCAAAGGCACTATTCATCACGGAATTCACCTGCTCAAAAATGCTCCTTTCACATTACATGCCTTCTGCGACGCTGATTGGGCCGGTGATCGAGACGACTACATCTCTACTACCGGGTATGTTGTCTTTATTGGGCAGAATCCGGTCTCGTGGTCCTCTAAAAAGCAACGTGCACTTTCGAGATCATCTACCGAAGCCGAATTTCGCGCAATTGCTGATACCACGTCCGAGCTATTATGGTTAAAATCTCTGTTCTCCGAACTTGGTATTTCCGTATCATCTCCTCCAGTGATTTATTGCGATAATCTCGGTGCAACTAATTATTCCGCCAATCCGATATTTCACTCCCGCATGAAACATTTAGCTCTAGCCTTTCACTTTGTTCGAGAGCAAGTTCAAATGGGTCAAGTTCGCATCCAACATGTAAATGGTGACGATCAAATTGCTGACACCCTTACCAAACCATTATCAAGAATGCGTTTTACTCTACTTGCTTCCAAGATCGGTCTTACTCTTCGACCGTCCGTCTTGCGGGAGCGTGTCAAGAATAGTCATTCAGTCAATGCAAATAACAAGCTATCAAATGTAGCTGAGAAACCTACTCAACCATGACTCCTATTTTCCCTCCTCAAGTTATGTAATTTGTCAGTCAAATGTATTCCCTCTTTATAGCTAGTAGTTTCAACAACTTAGTTTCCTAACCTAGCTAATGTACTGTATAAATATATGAGCTGTGTACTCTGTCAATTCATAATACAAATAATCATTTCCATCTCAATCTTTACAGGGAAGTGGTACCCGTCGCAAGTTTGTGACGGATACTGCCCGTCACAAACAAGAATTTGTGACTATTGAGGGTACATTATACGCTTATGGAAGAAAATGGATCGTCTCCTTTTTTTTCTTTCCGTTTTCTATCTCAAACAGTATTATATTTTATATTTTAATCTTATTCATTTATCTTTTCATTTTCAAATAAATCTTTAACCATTCGATTGAACCCATATTTAATCCAAACCATTAAAAAGCAATAAGCCTTCATTTTTTTTTAGAAAATAGAGAGGGTCCTTTGGTCCTATGGAGTATGTATTTATCAGACATGTGAGTTGTGTGTGTCAACAAAGTTTGATGGGTAAAAATTACCGGGAAAAGATATTCTCCAGTGCATTGTTGTGTCCTACTTTCCGACGGATGATTCATACTCGTATTTAATTTCGAAATGATCTAATGGTCAAGTGTTTGAAAAGGTAAAGAGAAAATAATAATTTTATATTGTTGTATTAGAGAAAATGGAAAGAAATGGAGAGAAGAGAAATGCAGAGGATCCATCCCAAAATTATCTAGGATAATGTAGCGATCTTGACTCCAAATCTGATAAAAGATGACAGTGACACTATCTTAGTTTTTTTTTTTTTTTTTTTTTTTTGGTGCGAATGAGGGGCAAAGCCCCAATAAATAAATTAACTAGATGCTATTACACGGGGAATAGCAACCCCAAAAATGTTTTCTCTAAGAATAGGACGTAATGCAATTGGGGGGGAGTCAAATATTGCTATAGAACTACTAGAAGAAGTTCCTTGATTGGCTAGCCAGTCACTAGCACGATTTGCTTCTCGATAGCAGTGTTCCACCTTAACGATCCAATCGTCTTTCTGTATCAATTTTTTACAGCGGAGAACGAGGAATTTTAGATTATTGCTCAGGAGTTGGTCTTCATTGATGCAATTAACACACGTTTTATTATCCATGTGAACCAGAAGCTTCTTTATTCCCATAGTCTTCGCTCGTTCGAGACCAGCAAGCACGGCTATTAATTCCGCTTTCATCGAAGTGCATATTCCGCCAGAAAGATAGAACGCTGAAATATAATTACCTGTTTCATCCCTGAAAATTCCACCGCAACCTGCTAAACCCGGATTACCCTTGGAAGCACCATCAGTATTCAATAATATCCACCCGTGTGGTGGGGGAGACCAACGAATAAAAATTTCTGTACTAGCAATAATATCCACACTATCTTAGTTGGACCCATTTAAAACAAGTGATTTACGGGAAATTCACTCGGCACCTTTGACACTTAACATTTTGCAAAAGAATACCCAATTTTTTTATCCGGAAAAATGTAGGAAGTCATAGGTCGTGTTTACGAGATCAGATTGTGACAATTGTTTTTCAAATCGAAATCTTTCCAAGAATTTCGATTTGAAAAAACATTGTCGAGTTTGGAACTCGTGAGTTATAGACCTGGTAAACGGGTCAGTCGGGCCGGGTTTGGGTCAGTCCAGTTCGGGTCGGTTCAATTCGAGTTTGTCAATTTATCGGGTTAGTTCGGGCCGGGTCCGGTCTGTTTCGGTTTTGTTGGTCGGGTCATTTTCCGGGTTAACGGGTCGGGTCATTTCGAGTCGGGTCATTTTCGGGTCAATAGTTATTTCAGGTCTGGTTAGTTTGGGTCGACTTAATTTGATTCGGCTTCTAAGAGATCCTTATTTTATCACGTGTCGTAATATGATGTTCAACGTAACCTTTTTTATGTTATGGTATAAAAGTGTTTTAAGGTATACTCAATATTAGCATAGTCAAATTAATACTCCGTCTAATAATATTAAATGTGACTTCAACTTAGCTTGTTCGGGTCACTTTGGTTCATTTAAATCGGGTCACTTTTGGGTCGGGTGGTTTCGGGTCGGGTCGGGTCGTTTACGGGCTTAGTAGAACTCGGGTCAAGTTCGGTATGATTCGCGTTTCGGGTTATATTCAGGTTTTGCAACCTGGGTTAGTTTTTTCGGGTCAGATCATTTGGATCGGATTGCTTTTGCCCGGTTTACTCGTGACCAAAACATATGGGTATTCAAAGTTTGTTCAGTAAAAAAACTTTAATATAGAAAAACTTCTAGCCACGATATCCAAATACGACAATTGTTTTTTTTTTTTTTTTTGAGTTTTTGAGTCTTGGTTATTGAGTTTTGAATGGGAGCCGGAAGTTACTTCTCCCTCAAACAATAAAACTATTTTTCCAATGAAGTTTCAACTTTTCTAATTGGTGTAACTGAGAACCTAATTGAACACCTTACGAACTGCCTATGGTACCGGGCATATAATATTTTGCAATTGCTTTTTCAGGAAGCACAAACACCGCCATGGTTAGCAAAGAATTTATACGAAAACACTCCACTTCGTTATAGCTTGTTGAACGAGGTAACGTGTATGGAAGAAAACACAGCGAAGTACCTAGTTTCAGTGGATGAACATTTGTTAAGGACTTTGGGCCACGCTAAGTACCCAACGAACCACTGTGTCACTCTAATTTTGGACAAAGAGCACGAAAGCATAGTCTTCATTGGTATGAAGAAAGGCTTTTCACAGTTGATGGAGCAAATACTCACCTCTGGTCTTCCTTACGCAGTAAATGGCGGCCAGTATGGCGAGACTCCTCTCCACTATGCTTCCAAATGCAACGGTATGAATTAATTCTCATCATCGTATTTAATTTCACTCATTAATTAGCGGAGGGTGGATCGGAGATGAACACCAGCATGCACTATTTATGAAATTGGACTTAACATATGCAGAGCAAGTGTCGAGGCTCTTACTTGGAAAGCATCATGAGCTTATCACGAAGGTGTCGTCTTATGGTAAGACGATGCTTGATCATGCTGTAGAAGATGGTGCTACTTGGCTGGTAAGATTAATGCTTACACAAGAAAAGGGTACCAAATGCACCATTCCATATTGGCCAAGAGTACCATGGACCAAGACATGTAGAAGACTAATATGGCACATGAACAAAAGTGGTGACACTCCCCTTCATATAGCTGCGAGAAAGGGGGACGTCGAAATTTCAAAACTTTTAATCCAAGGTTACAAGTCTGCTCTCGAAGAGGAGGCCGAAAATTTTAATGGGCTGGACGCTCTGCTTGTGCCCGAGAATGATTTCATGGGTGTGAATCCATTATACATTGAGAATTTGGAAAAAGATATACCTATAATTCTTGCCTTGCGATATAAGCATGATGATTGTGGGGTGATGTTGTCCAAAGAGACCATTCCATTAGTAATGAACTACAGAGTTACTTCCTTATACAAGAAATCCTTCCCTGTTGCTGTAGAGAATGGCTGTCTAAAATCTGCCATGATGATACTAGAAAGAGTTGCGCATCACAACATAGGTCGTCTGGGAAATCGTCTTCGTGGTCTTGGAATTTATAGTCCTTGTGTTCTTAAGATGGTCAGTCACATACATGCAAAATATCCAGGTATTTTTTTTTTTCACTCTGTTGTGTGGGGTGACAGACTTAGGCAGAACATAATCTCGAGATAGACATATGCTGGAGTACAAAATCGAACTGACCTGGTTGACCTGAGACCCGAACTACAAAGCTCCAGCATGACCCGAGACCTGAATTGACCCGACCCGAACTTTATTGATTCGGAACTAGCTTGACCCAAAAATACCCGACAAAATATAACTCTAATTTAGAGGTGTGATCAAATGCGGGCTTGGGTTGGACATGGGCCGGGCTCACATTAAATTTTGGCCCACGGACAAGCGGGTTAGCGGGTTTGGGACGGGCCTCTGTATTTTTCTTTAAACGCCTTGTCCATACCCGCTTATTTAGCGGGCGGGATGGGCCGGGTTCACTAGACGGTACGACCCATGAACAACTCTAATCTAATTGAACAAAAAAACTAAAAAGGACTTATTTAAAAATACACTTAATATTATTGTGAATTATCAAAATTAAACTAAAAACACGTTCCTACTACAATTAATTATTTTTCGAGCGACATGTTAGTCTCCAATTTTTTTAAAACACTTGAAATTAATTATTTAAAATGTCTACTAAAATTTGGAAATTTATTAATTATTAATTTTCCTAATAGAATTAGAAAATTAAAATTAATTATTTACAATTTTCCTATTGAAATTAGGAAATAATTAATTACTAGTTTTACCCCCGTGCAAATTGCACGGGTTTGTTTTTATCAAATATTTAATAAAATGAATAATAATGTTAACTTTTGGAATTCACATGCGCAAACATAAAATGCTGCATATAATATATTAAACCCAACATATGAACATCCTTGTATAAAATATAAAATAAGTGTGAAAATCTTAATTCAAACATTCTAAATAACATTATGAATTAAAATATTATACAAAAAAATTAAACTTGATGTTTATAATTACTACATTAAAATTGATGTAAATATTGATATGATTAAAGCAAAAATAACAAACTTGATTTATTTTTTCGGCAAATTATATTTTTCAATCGTAAAACAGTTATCATACACCAAATTTGACAGGTTTTCTGAGCATGTTCCGACGCGAGTCACCCGACGTATTTCCGGCATGAGTGCATGACCAATACGATAAATTAACCCGTTTGACAAATTTACATAGCAATAAACCATGTAATCCCAACGGATGTGTTAAATTAAACTATATTTTAATAAAGTGAATATCTAATAAATTGATAATTTTTCACCAAGTAGTATTCACTTCATTAAACTGTAATTTATTTATTTTTATTTGTAATTTTGTAAACTGGTGTGATTATAAATATATTATAATCCTCCATTCATTTCTTTTCTTCCAATTTCTTTACTCACAGTCTCCAAGACGGAACTTTGACCAAACATTTCCGTCCTGTAAATATTACTTTTTGTCGCGGAAAAATATATTTTTTTGAAAGATGATTTGATAATAAATGTAAATATTTAAGTTTCGTGTATCAATAATTTTTATTCTTCAATATATTTACGGTAAAAGTTTGGTAACTTTGACGGTCAAAAATGAAATGGGAAGAAAATAGGTGGATGAACGAAGTATTTAATTTTATTTAGGGAAAAAAGATTATACATCTGAAGTACTACCTCAGACTAATATTAATTTGAGTTTTTGTGCATTTTTTTCGAGCTTCTTAAAGATTATAAATTACATTTTAAATTTTATAAATGATATTTTTTGAGTTTTATTGTAACTTTTTTAAGCTTAATGTTCAAATTAATGAACTTAAAAACTTTATAGTAAAACTCATTATTTTCAATACTAAACTCAAAAACTTTATTGTAAAGCTCGAAAACTGCATTATCTGTGGTAGTACATCAGATGTATAATCCACTTACTGATTTTAATTTATAGGTATATATATTATTGTTAATATTATTTTCCAATAAAACTGACATGACTAATCAACATCAATTTACGATTATATCATCTTTCAATATAAGTAGAGTATTTTTATTTACATGAGTATTTTCTTAATAATTTGTGTGAAAGTGGGGGAAAAAAATATATGAAGTGAAGTTTTAATTTATATTTGGTACACAGTCATTAATCCCTAAAAAAATGTGTACTAAATTTTCATTGGAATTATTCATAAAGATGAAAATAAAAATTTTAAGTCATAAAGCATTTTATAAATATTACACATATTTTTACCTCAAAAAAAAAAGTACTCATATTATAACAGGTGTATTTTAGTTAAATGAAGTTAGAAAGTTGGTGGTCCCTTGTGTACATGATGACTGACTTCACCAAATGGCTCTAAATGTTTAGACTTTAATAGAAGAAAGATTTACCATTTTCCAATTTGAGTTAAAAGAAAATAATTTTTTAATATTTTCACTTATGTAGCTACATTTTTTTCTAAGTGGCTACTCTCTCCATTCAACTCCAAACATAACATTTCTTTTTTTGACACTATTCCTAAATGAAGAGAATTTTTACGATTCCTTGCAATATATAAGACAAAATATGGTCATGTGGAATCTTGTTAGATTCGGCTTTAAACGTACAATAAGAAAATTAAAAGTTTAAATTTTTGTATAACGTAAAATTCTAGATATTTACGTTACAATTCGTGCATTGGCAAATGTGTGTAAAAGAGAAATGTTATGTTCGAAATTGAATAGAGGGAGTATCATATACATAGATTAATTTAAATCTTTCAAAAGGGTGTGCTATGACTTATAAGTACTAACTAATACTGTACTAAGCAAGCTCCAAGACTTTTGTGCATTAGTCTTCTCGTGGATAAGAAAATGTGTCTAACATAGTAGTACATGTAAGCGTAGAACATTAAATTATTGAGATAGCATTTTTTATTTTGATGTAAAAATGGTATAAAGATTAATAAAATTGGTATGTATAATATAAGATCTTGTACTTGTAATGCCTAATTCTTGTGTGGTTTCTTTGTTTGGTTTTTGTTTGGTTTTGAAGTAGTCTCACTGACTCCCTTGTAGGATTTGCAGGATCTTGTACTCCACTATTTTGATTTATGATAAGATCCTGACTTTCTGCAAAAAAAAATATAAGACGGCTTAAAACAATTGTAATAGTCTGTTATAAAATGGGTACACACATTATGAAGAGAAGTAACTAAATAAAACAGTCACTTATATTCGTGCTTAATAACAAAAAAGTTATGAAAAATACGTAGTCATAAAGGCATGTGGAAAAAAATGGTCTCTACAAGAATAATTTTTAGAATTATTATTTGAGATATTAATTAATTTAGCTATATTAACATGATAAAGATACCACTTATAAGGGTATAAAATATTACATTATACATATTTTTTGATGATCTTATAATGCATTTGCTTCACTTTTCTCCTTTTATGATTCCCAACATATTAACCTATGTTATTTGCTAATTTTTATGAAATGGAATAAATCATACAAATAACAATCGGGTACAAAAGAAATGACAAGAGAAAGACAAATGACAAGATTTTTTGGTGATGACAAAAATTATTGGATAACGATGACAATAAATGGCTGAGAGATTACCTAAAAAGTCGTTATTCAGTATCTATACGATTGGATAATACTTCTACTATCTACTTTTATTGTCTAACTTTCTAATAATTTAGTAAGATTTAAGAAATATATGTAAAATTACTACTTTGATAGACGAAGTGGTAGTAATAAGATTATAGGTAATAGTGGTAGTCCACCCATTTTAGCATACCAAATTTAGAAAAGAGACAATTAATTTAGAATAACTTTTGGAAGAAAGACGACAATATAAAGTGGAATGAAGATAGTAGTAAGAAAGACATATTGAGCTGGTAATAAAGTAACTCACGCTATTACACAAAAAAGAAGGTTAATCGAAATAACAAAAACCCTACACATTGTGAAGTGATGGACATTCCCATATAATATGGATGATTCTCTAAGAATGATTGTGACACGAGCCATAAGAAGGCGAACTATGCAAATTCCCAGAGGAGAAAGTAGCATTATATAAGAGTATACCCCAACCAAGAAAATAAAGTTAAGGTGAGTAGACCTGGCAAACCGGTCAATCAGGTCGAGTTCAGGTTTGCAAGAATTCGGGTTAGGCCTGGTCGAGACGGGTTCGTTCGGGTTTATGTCATTTTTGGGTATGTTGTTTTAAAGTTATTTGAGGACAACGATCAATTTGCGATGATATACATCGAATTGAATTAAATAGGGTCAGGTCATTTCCGGTTTCTGGTCTCAAATTGGGTCCTCAAATCGGGTGCGGGTAGGGTTCAGGTCAAGTTATTTGGCCCGGTCATTCAGGTCGGGTCAATTTTGTCAAAATGTGGAATGGCGAGGGTAAGAGTACTAGAATAAGAGAAACGTATGAACTTTTAAAGGATATCGAGACCTAATATAAGAGTTATAAGAGACCAGAATATTTTGTCGGGGAAAAAAGAGCACGATTTAAATTAATTGTAAGAAACGTTCTAAGAGTCATTGACATTGACAGAGGACATCAAATACGTAGTTGAGGTAGAGAGGAGAGGTCCAAAAAGAAGGGATTAAGGAGACATTACGGTGTAACACATTTATTTTAGTCATTTATCATACTTTAGATAGAAAGATCAGTGCATATTGTATGAAACACATATAATATTAAGTGAATTAAAATACAAATGAATTATCATTTTTGTTTATTTTACTGATTACATATCTCAAAACTACTATATAAAGAAGAAAAAAATATTTTATCCAAGTGTCAATTAGTTTAGCTAATAAAATCACATGTTGAAACAATAATAATCATTAATCAGATTACGAGACATTAAGATTTGTATACATTCCCTTTTACCCAAGAAATATTAAACATCTTTACACATCATACATTTAACCAACTTTTTAAAAATCCGTGCAGCGCACGGGTAACACACTAGTAGGTAATAATACTATATTAACTTTTTTTTGTCTCTCGACCATTGACCCGAAAATGACCCTGGCTGAAATAATCCAAACCGACTGACTCGACTAACATACCCGAAAAGCACCTGAAACCTAAAAGAACCCGAACCCGAGTACCCGTTTGTCAGGTTGACTTAAAAGAGATAGTTCATGTTTTTTTAGATAATTGAAGTTATGTTTTCGTTTTTTTGTTTGTGTTGCAAGAGATGCAGGAAATGATTAAAACAGAGGATTTTGAAAAGCTTTTAGAAGTATTTCCTAGGTTCCGTAGGGAAAAACATAAGGATGGAAAAGCAATCCTGAAAGAAGCTGCGGAAAGAGGTGAAGATTGGCTTGTAAGATTGGCTTTGGACAGCGACAAAAATTTGTTTACGGTCTGTGCACCGGCTTGGCAAGCAGCATGCGAAAGGGGCTACTTATCCACCCTTCTCATCTTTATTGAATTATGCAATCATCAAGAATTCGTCAAGTTATGTAAGGAGAAGAAGCAAACACCTCTTCATCATATAAAACTTCTGCAGCCTGAACAGTATGTTAAATTGTTAGAGATGTCGGTGTTTGAGGAGCTCAAGAACCAAATTGATAGTGATGGAGCGACACCATTGCATCGAGCTATCCAACGTGATGACCTTGTACTGACTAAAGCCTTGTTAGAAACTAACGGCATTGAAGTCAACATCAAGGATGATAGCGGTACAACAGCACTTGATTTACTCGTGAAAAGGTGTCGGTTGTCTAAGAAGTGGGTATGTTATTATTCCTTCACTTTGGGATATATCAATGCTACGGAGTATATTGTTATTTTGAGTGCTGACCTAAGAAAATCAGAAATGTAATTTATAAACTTTGAAAAATTGAAGTACAAAGTTTATATTAGTTCTGATTTATTACATCGGATGTATGTTCTTTTTTCCCCAACTAGGGGCGGTCAAAAGAGTGGGCCGCTCCCGGGTCCCCCATATCAAGCCCAACCCGCCCTAGGTCCACCTAAAGCCCCCCCTTGGTGACCGGTGTCATCTTTTTCCCGGCCCGCACCTATAACGGGCCAATTCTGAGACCCCAAGCCAAGCTCGGCCTGCATGCTTGACCACTCCTATTCCCCCCTACTTAGCTTCGCCTTTTGTTTTTCTCAACTACGGAAAGTGTCGTTTTGGTTATTAAATTTCATACCGATATATAATTGAACTTTTTATTAATGATCTTTCGTATTTGTATTCGTATTTACTTAAGGATCTTTCAAAAGCAAGTGTTGTTAGCAAATGTAGTTAAATTTGAGCAATGAGATAACATCACTGTGTGGTATTTGTTGCTTACAGGGAAAGATGTGCAGGGCAATAGAACAAGACTCAACTGTAAAAAAACTCAAGCACCTTTTTCGAAAGATATCATTCGAGGGAATGCAAAGCACTTTGACAGTGGTTGCAGCCCTTGTGGCCACCATCACTTTTGCTGCAGGGTTCACTATACCAGGAGGGATTGACAGCAATGACGGGACACCGGTGCTAGCAACAAAGGCAGCATTCCTTGTGTTCTCCATCTCTAACACAATAGCCATGTGCTGCTCTATAATGGTTATATTCCTACTGCTTGGCCCAATGATATGGGACCCGCATCCTTCCCTCTTCTATATTAACTTGAGTTTATCCCTCCTATTGACGTCCCTTGGTGGGACCCTGTTAGCGTTTATGGCCGGGGTTTACGTCACAATGGCCCCCAAGGCCACGTGGGATGCTATCTTTGTAATCGTCTCTTGCTCATTGGCTTTATTTCTAGCTTCCATTGTTGTGATGATGACCTACTCGTCTAGTTGGTCTACGAAGCAACTCGACAAGTCCTTGTACTGGCTTAAAAGAGTCTCATGCAAAGTCATGAAGACGGTTAAAACCATATTTGTTGAAATTGTGAATACTTCACAGCAGCCTTCAAGAAGCTTAAACAAGCTCCTGACCCAAGCCTCTGATGACAAAACTGCGCTCGTAAAATTAGGAAGCTCGGACACGCCTGTGACCCAAGCCTCCTCATCAGGTTCACAAAAGGAGCGACAAACACCAAGCTTGAACGAGGACGTCGGTCAATTCTTTAACACTTCACATACGGTTTCGGACGATATTAAAATTGAAATCAAACAAAGCTGAAATGCTGAATGACTATGAGCTTTTTATTTCAAGCTTGAAAGTATCAGCTGATAATTTCAGCTTCAAAGTATAACATTTTATGGTTGTATCATGTACGTACTACTACAGTACTACTAATCCCGTTGTAAACTACTCCTTCCGTCCCGATTAATGGTTTACCTATGCCATTTGGGGTGTCTCAATCAATTATTTACCTTTCAATATTAGGAAGATTTTTTATGTATAATTGTTGGAATTATTGCTTCAAAAGAAAATGTTTTCGGTTCGTTATTGTCGTCTCATATTGTCTTTTAACAAATATCTATTTTGTTTATAATTGAAGTAAATCCACTATTTGGCAAATCATTTAATTGGCAAAAAGTGCAACCTGTATTTGCAAGTATACCCATTTGCTTTGTCCATTATCCAATGTTGCTAAACACCTTGGTATTACACGTTTACTGACCAAGGTGGACTTTGGTCTATGTTTGTGTTGGGCTTATTTAGGAGAGTCTTTTCTTTTGGACTTAATTCATCGAACCATTTTTTCAGTCGCATTAAAAATACTTTCCAAATGATTACTCTCGTCTTCCTTGATTTTCTCCATTGATTTTGCAATTTCAAATATCCTTTCCATCTTTAAAAACATTGCCTTTTTCAATTTATTGGAGGGAACTCTTGGTCTTGGTTTTTGGCCAATAAATACACTACTTTAATCTTTGCGGGAGACGGAGAATAAAAATTACAGCATATAGTCTTCTTTGGATATATACTCTCTTGTTCTTTGCGGTGTTTGGGTGGTTCTCATTCTGCAAGTCCGCAGTACACCGGAGGCGCAGACGTCGTGTAATCCTGGAGGTTGAATGCCATTAAGTCCGTGTGTACCAGTGCGGGGCATAATCAACTTTAGGACAGTGATTTCGTTCACGCCACGACATTTCTCGTAACCAATTCAGATAAGCCTATTTCATTCACTTCTCTTATCATAGTTATTTTCTTATTTACAAATATTTATATTTTCTCCATTATTCATCTATGCCATTAATCACATTCCCAACAATCTAAAGTTGATTATTTTATTTCTTGAAATACTAGACCCATAACATCCGTTTAGAATGTAGCATAGTTAAACGTTGATCATATTTCTAAATTGCTATCGCTCCGATTTAATTAAACGCTATACTCACATCATCTTTATATGGTACTGCATAATGGATATGAGATATTTGTCGTTGAATGTTGCACTAGACTCTTCATGTACATAATATCTAATTCATGGGATTTGGCTTTTATTGTATTTGATGATGAATTATTTTTGCATGTTACGCTGTTATGGACTGTACTTTGGACGACTTGGTATTATATGATAAATTTAAATAAATAAATAAATAAGGTAACACTGCTATATACCGGTTAAGATTGTCATACAAGATCTAAGAAAAGTTCCCGACTTTGGCTACGTAACACATTATCTAGAAAATCTAGGATAATAGACTCCATAGAACTGACTCAACTGAGTACTTGTTAATGAAAATTAGGGGCCGGGTTTGCATAATTCACGAACGCGTTGATTATTACAGTTGTCCCTTGATTCTTTTGTGTATCATTTCTACACAACTAAAATTAGTATACATTCCGTATTAAAGTAGACTTGATTGATAACAAGCAAGGTGGCCAAACCTCTCATGTTTTACTGTATTATTACAAAGATTGTTATGCATTTAGCAATGGGTGTGAAGGGTTTGTCTGTATATATTTTAAACATTGACTAGTAATACATGTGTGCCCGAGAAATCTAAAATAGATGTGTAAATCCGTCATTTAATAACTTGACCCGCTACATGGGACTTTCGATCATTTTTGCCATATACTCGTAATATATTTCGTATTTGGGAAATTTATGTGCATATATAATTGACTTATGAAAATCCGTATGAAATTTTTGTCATCAGTTAGTATGCAAACTAGCTAGTATAGCCGACTATTATATACGTTGAGTTGAAGAAAGAGTATTAATGTAATGCTTACTTATTGTTTTGAACTACCTAAATCGTCCTATGACCCATTTGCGCTCTATGAATTTCAGATCAGTAACAAACTCAGATGACAAACCGATTGAGTCCTCAAGTTGTAATTTTTAAATCATTGGTTCGAAGAAAGTAGTTACCCTCCATCAGACACACTAAGTTTGTTTGGATTTGTTAATCCGATTTTAGATTTAGGTTGATTGTGTGTCTCGTTGCTTGTATCGTATCCCTTGTTTAAGGCTCGCATTTAAGCATTAACAAATTTGTGGGTCGAATGAAACTCGATTACTCTCAAGTTTTGTGGGCTTGTATTATGCTATTAATAACTAAATTGTGGCTCTTATCTTATAGCCTTGTTTATTTGTTCCGAGCAAAGCTCAAGCCCTTCCTTTCACATTGGTAATTTTAAATTTCTTTGTTCACTGATATGTAGTGTGTTTAGTGTTTACCACTGTGAACTTGGACTAGAAGGGTTACAAAGAGTGACTGGATGTGTTTGTCCAGTAAGGATTTGTAGTCCGATTTCGTTAAGAACTATGTTTTTGTTGGCCTTTCCTATGTTTCCTTTGGCCTTGAACTGGAAAATATGGATGGTTGTTAAGATTCTGTTGGGTTACTTTGTCAAATGAAGAAGTCGTTTTGTTTTAAACAAATCTACGAATTGAAATTTAAGCTAATTTGTCTAGTTTTGACTGATTTGGTAATCACTATGATTCTCAAAGGTTGATTACAGCGATTTCGTGGATGGTTTACTACTCAACAATATATAGTTATATAGTGTACGCACTTATATTGCTTGATTTATGCGTGTAACAACCCGAAAAGTACCCAATTTGTTTAAGCAATAGCTTATGGATACTTTTCAGTAGAACTTAAGTTTTTAATATAGGAATTTTTGTTCCGAGTCGTATTTTGAAATTCCGCGTTCGTATTTGGAATTTTTGAGAGATTTCATGAAAAGACCGTTTTTGGTCATCTTTGACTTTTCTTGACTTTTAAACCGTCTTTGACTTTTCCTTGACTTTTTAAAGTCGTCATTGACTTTTTCTTGACTTTTAAGTCGTCATAAACTTTTCTGACTTTTAAGTCATTTTGACTTTTCTCGACTTTTAAGTCGACTTTGACTTCCGTTGACTTTTCCCGACTCGCCTTGTAAGTTTGAAGACCGAAATTTTATTAAAAAAAATAATATTTTTAATTTATTTTTATTAAGATTTATTATGATTTATCATAATTTAATATAATTATTTTGAATTTATTCGGAATTTAAAGAATAACTTTTACGGTTTTTAACCGAACGTCATTTAACTATTCCCGACGCATCGTAAAGCGCGCAACAAAATCGAAACTCGACTGTGGCATGAGTCACGCGCCCATGTCATCGTTTTCCACTCACGTTAGATATTTTAATTCTTTTGATTAAATTAATAAGAATATCTAAGATATTTTCAACTTTATCGATCAGTTAACGAAAATTACGCAAATCGCTCAAAATCAGACCCGCTTTCTCTCCTATCCACACGGTTTTTCCTCTCTTTGACCTTGATATTTTCTTTCTTTTCATTACAATAACATAATATCTTGATATTTAATTCAATTAACTTAATATCTAATTAATTACGGTAATATAATTATTATACCGGGTCAATTCCATAACCACAATTTCAAAACCCAACTCACTAGTTTGCTCTATATTACACGACACTCCTCACCCCACTTTACTCACAAAAAACTTTTCACTTTACAACAAAGCATTAGATCAAAATATCACTTTCTTTAATCGTTCTTGAGCGTTCTTCGCGTTCTTCATCCGTTCTTCATCGTTCTTGAGCAAAACCTTCATAAAAACTTCATTTCTTAATTAAATCCGTCCTAACTTATATTTCTAGGATCTCCTCTTCGCTCCTCATCTTCACGTACGGTTTTATTTCAATTCCGACAAAATCGTTTTCAAACACTTTAATTATGGAAAATCATATTTTTGTTCTAATAAAGTTATTCTTGTCATTTCTTATAGGGGAAGATTTTTGAATTTGAAAGACGAGTTTGGTAACTCGTATATATTAGGGGAAGATTAGAAGACGGGTTTCTTAGTTTATACTTCTTATTTTGGTGCTAATTGATTTTTCTAGCTAAGGTAACGATTCCGAGTTACTCGACGAATAGATGTTACATACCTTAGTAGCTTTAGTCTTCTTTAGTTTTTGGTTCATCTTTAGTTGTGGTTCATATTTTTATGATTCATGGATTTTTAGTTAGTAACATGTTAAGTAGTAGTTATTATGATGTTTTATGATTTTATAACATGTTGGTTGATGTTAATGAATTTGGATGATTTTCCATAAGTTATGATTTTTATGATTTTGTATGAATTTATAATATGTTTAGTGTTCTTGATAAATTGTGATGATTTTTAATAAGTTATAATTTTTATGTTGTTTAGGAAATTTTAATATGTTTAGTGTTCTTGAGAAATTTGGATGAATTATTTTTAATCATGACTTTTGGTATGATGGTTGTTAAAAATGGTGGTTTGATAATTAAAACAAGTTGGAATGAATTTGGTGGGGTTTGTGGTGTGAACCGTGGGGTTGGTAGTGAAACCAGACCGGTCCAGGCCGGTTCAGACCGGTCTGGGTTGGTCCATGGTGGGTCCGGGTTTTGGTCTTTGGGTTGTGTCGATGTTTGATAGTGAAATTGTTGTTTGGACGGGTTTTAAATATGTTAAAGCATGCGGGAATTTTTAAGAAACGGGTTTTTGAAATTTAATAAAAACAGCCATTTCTAGCCAAATCAGGCCCATGTGGGTCCGGCCCAACTCAGCCCGTGGGTCCCACTTTGGGACTTGTGACGGTTTTTGAGTTATCGTCATTTTTATCGTGTTTTGTAATATTTAGCAAGTGGGAAATATTAATAAGTAAAATATTTAATTAACAAGGTTTTCATAAAATTATTATTTCTCACATGTTAGAAATTATAATACGAGATTAAGTTTACGTTGAAATCGTTTAAGTCAAGCGGGTTTGGGTATAATATGATAATTCACCATGTTAGAAGTTTTAATAAAATAACATGTAATGAATATGTTGATTTTTATGTCTAAGTCTATGTGGTAAAGACTCTGTTTCTAGCCGGTTTGACCAAAAGGGTTTGGTCAAACTAAGATCTAGTCAGCCCCGTTTTGACTGATGACCCGTCGCGGGACTCGGGTCGGGGATTTGTCTTCAGGTAAGGTTTTATTTAATGAATGAATGAATGAGCCTTAGTAGATATGAGGCGATATGATATTTGAATATGCTTTATATGCAATTAGTCACATGATAGGAAGTTTTTCCCGTGACTGTGTAATTGTATGATGTATGTCGTGTTGACTAAGTAACCATAGAGAATT